>JBBPBX010053884.1:0-11579 GCA_038048925.1 Garcialebias charrua
AGGCCAGTTCAGGACGGACCGAGTCCGAGCAGAGGCGTCTGCTGTCGACACAGCAGACTCATGAGCGGCCGAAAGTGGTACTGCGCCCCTAGCGGCCGAAAGTGGTACTGCTCCATTTTTACCGTCAGAATGAATGGAAACGGTCATATCTCAGCCAAAAATTGGTCTAAAAATATGGGGAAAAATCCATAAATATGTCGCTTCGCCGTATAAGTCACAGGACATGAAAATTAGGCAAAAACTGCGACTTATATGCCGAAAACTTTGGGGGGGAGTGGTGGCGCAGAGGTTAAGAAGGTGAGCTTGTGATCGGAAGATCGCCGGTTCAAGCCCCGGTACCGACAACAGCAAAAAGATGTGGGTGGGACAGGTGAAGCGGTCACACCTGTCTCCACCCTCATCTGCCCCACTCTGGGCCCTTGAGCAAGGCCCTTAACCCACACCATCTGCTCCCCCGGGAACCCTAAATATCAGCTCTCTGCTCCACACAGAGAGCTGTGGTAGCCCGGTGGTCTGTGGTTGTGTCAGGAAGGGCATCCGGCGTAAAAACAATTGCCAAGTCTTCATGCGACTAGTTCGCTGTGGTGACCCCTAACGAAGGGAGAAGCCGAAAAAAAAAAAAAAAAAAAAAAAAATAATCCGAAAAATTCGGTAAACATAATCTTCTTCAGCAAAGTGCCGAAAATGTATGACCCCTTTGGCTCAGTGGTTAGCACTGTTGCCTCACTGTAAGAAGGTCCTGGGTTCAATCCCTGGTTGGATCTGGAATCTGTCTGTGTGGAGTTTGCATGTTCTTCTTTTGCTTGCATGGGTTTTCTCTGGGTACTCCGTTTTCCTCCCACAGACCAAAAACATGCATGTTAGTCTGCCTTCAGGCCTCCCTTGCAAAAGGGATCTGTGATCTCAATGGGATTTGCCTGGTCAAATAAAGGCTAATAAATAATAAATAAACATATAGCATATATATAACTGGTTTTCTAATTATTGCTCAGGCCGAAAGAAATGTGTTTAACACTTCTAGTTATTTAACTGTCAATAATGGTGTACCACAAGGCTCCGTCTTAGGACACACTCTCTTTACAATCTGCATAAGTAATGTAGGTCCGAAATGGGGTAGAGGTAGGGTCAACTTGGGATCAGAAAGTCGCAGTTCAACTCCTCGCCATTCCCATGTGTTGTAGTGTCCCTGAGCAAGACACCCAATCCCTAACTGCTCCCCATGCACTTACATAGCTGCCCACTGCTCCATCTGGATCTATCTCACGTATGACGGGTTAATTGAAGAGAACAAATTTCATCATTGTATATGAACATACAATGATTATAACAGCACTTTACTTATAATAGCTTCTGTTTGACAGAAAATACAAACAAACTGATAAAACCGCTTTAAATGTAAAGGTTTACAGTACTCTCAAATTAACATCAAACTGAAGTCTTCCTTGGTGGACCAGTGTTTTATTTCTTTACTTTTGGTAAAAGCTGGAGGACCGGGTGTGGTTCTGCGAACTAAGTGAAAATCTCACAGAAAAATATGCAAATGTGCCGAGTTACAAAAAGACACCACAGCAGCGCTGAATAGTCCTCATTAGCCTCAACGCCTGAGTCTGTTGAATGTGGAGCCTGGAGTTCATTCAGAAACGGCTTGAGTTGTTTTTTTGTTTTGTTTTGTTTTTTCAGCTCTGAAAGCCTCAGCAGTTCAGCTGAGGGAGCGAGTGAAAATAAAGTGTTCAACAGGAAGTGAATCCACAGGAAAATTCTAAATGAGACCGACATTCAGCTTTTACATTTTCAGCTTTTACATTTTCGGCTATTTCGTTTTGGACATAAGTATATTTTAGGGGTGCACCGATTGCAGTTTTTTTTTTTTTACCGATCACCGATTTCTACAAAGTCTGACCTACCGATTCAGATTTTGGCCGATACCGATTTAGTTTTGTAAGCAACACTGTTAGATGTTGTAAGGTCACAATGCGCCTTCAAATTTCAATCTTATTTTGTTGAAAAACAGACCCTTGAACAATATTCTAGAAACAATACCAACTTGTTTTAACTGGTCACAAGGTAGTGCTCTGAAATATAAATTAAGTTTAGGCAATTGTTGTTAAAACAAAAAAAAATCTGTAAAATAGGTTTCTCATGCAAGAATTGGCCGATTTCCGATTTCCCAAAATTAAGGAAATCGGGGCCGATAAATCGGCCGGCCGATTGCCGATTTACCCTAGTATATTTAGGTGTTGAGTTTGCTGCACCTCAGTCATCGAACATTTATGCAAATTAATGTGTACTTATTTAGATAACGTCTAATAATGATCAGCTCGTGTTGTTTATTAGTGTTGTTTATTGTTTATTTATTTCTAGTGTTTTATGAAACTTTGTCTCGGTGCTTGAATGAAAATTATGCCTCAAAAACTCTTGAAAGTTTAATTTGAAGTTAAAAATTTTTTTTTGTAGATTTTCTTTTATAAACTCTTTGGGAAAAGTTTATTGTCATTGTTTTTCATAATGAAATTGATGTTTTTTTTATTAGGTTCTAAAACCTCAAGTGTACAAAAACCTACGGCAAAATGAAAAATTGAAACGTGTGAAAAAGCCCAGCCCATGACTCAGCACTTTGTGAACATCAGCAGTAACTTTTAGTCTTCTGTCTTTATCTGTCTATCATGGTGGTTGTGGAGGAGTTTTGGCCCACTCTACTTTACAGCATTGTGAACATCAGCAGTAACTTTTAGTCTTCTGTCTTTATCTGTCTATCATGGTGGTTGTGGAGGAGTTTTGGCCCACTCTACTTTACAGCATTGCTTCAGTTCATTGAGGTTTGCAGTTCATGATTTCTGCACAGCGTTCTTCAGGTCCCACCACAACATTTCAACCAGAGGTCTGGACTTGTCTGCTCCGTTGCAGCATCTTGATATTTGTTAAGCCATTCTGTTGTAGATTTTCTACTATTTGGGATCATTGTCCCGTTGAATGAACCTCTTTTGCTTCAGCTGTTCATACAAACTGTTGCTGCAAAACAAGCTCCAATCATCACACCTCTACTGCCATGCTTAACAGTTGGTAATGAGGTGTTTTTGCTGAAATGCTCAGGTATTTTTATTTTATTTTTTGCTAATTGTAACGCTGTGCATTATGGGTAAACATCACTACCTTGTGCTGATGTGTCCACTGGACATTGTTTCAGAGGTCATGAGCTTTAACCTTTAACCTGCTAACTGAGGCTTGTACTTTAAATATGGAGCTCTGGGTATGTTTTATTTTCTGAGCATTGCACAGTCTGACTCTGGGGTGAATTTGCTAGGACATCATCCACTCCTGGGAAGATCAGCAGCTGACTTGTGGATAATCTCTCTGTGTTGAATGACGACCTCTAAATTGTTTAAAGATGACCGCTGACTCTTCCAAAAATGATTTCTGGCAAAGGTTGCTTCTCTAACGTCATTGCTGATGTCTTTCCATCTTGTTGTGTTAACACACACACACGCGTCAGAATTTCTGCATTTATAGAGGTGATCACACTGCTGCTGACCAGGTAATCAATACGTTTGATCAGCAGCACCTGGATGTGATGTTCCTCCGCTATTTTCAGGCAGCAACTGATGCAGTTACTTTTTCATTATGGCTCCATTAATACTGTACATAAGACACGGTGAGATGATCTGTTGAGTGTTTTTGTACATATGAGGTCAGATTTGATTAATTTTAGAACTTGGTAAATTCTGGGAGGAGGAGAACTTTCTTTATCCTGACACTGGTGTTACTAACAAAAAAAAGTGTAAGCGCGCAAGAATAACTTAACTAACCTAAATTATCAACTGAAGGGAAATGGGGGACCTGCGTCTTTCTGAAAGAGGTTCTCTAAATGAACCCCACTGAAACACACCCACACACACATTCTTGTATTTGTGACTTATAGGGACAATGGGCCTCATGCAAGAACATGTTTGAATTTTTATCCTAAATTTCTCTTACTTTTGTTCGTTCGAAGCGTTCGTACGAACATGCCACGTCAGATTCAACAAACTCTTCTATCCTCAGGAAAAGTGTGTAAATGAGCTGCGTACGTATGATGAATTCCACCTGTTCTATTCACCTGCTCGTGCACGCGGAGAGGTTATTTACATAATTCCCACCCCTCAAAACACCATACGATAAGGCTACGTTTCCTGCCTCAGAGAGCAGGAAGTGTCCGTTCATAAAAATGACAGCGAAAAGTAAAAAGAAGAACTTTGCGGAGCGGAGATTGAAGTTCTGCTCTCAGAGTAAATAACTAACTAAATAAATAAATAAATCTGTAATTTTTAGCAGCGTCAGCTGTGAATCTGCTTTAAAGCCGAGGAATGAAATGTGCTGTAATGTCATGTCTCCCGTGGGTTGTACAGTCACAGAAATAAAAATCGTATTTATCTCTCCAGCCCTGCTCTGGTTTTTCTTTGGTCAAATATTTTTAATTTTAGTGTAAACAACTGTGTTACATTATAGTTTCACTTATTCAGAAGAGCTGTCGCGCACCGCTACCCCCCCCCCCCCACATGCAAGTGTCCGATGTGTTTTTGAACAAAAGCATTTTAAAATGTCTCGAAACTTCAATTAACTTCATATTAATATTGTAGTGCTATACAACAAAATTAATAGCTGCTTTATTTTAATTTAACCAATTTGTGTCGTTGCATTTATCCATCCATCCATCCATTTTCTTCCGCTTATCCGGGGTCGGGTCGCATTTAATATTATAATTCTAATTCAAACAGAACAGCCTCTTTTCAACATAATTATAGATTGTGATTCATTTTCAACTCAAAATATCTTCAAACTAATGAAATATAAAGGTAGCATGCCCTCTCCGGGTCGGGGAGGAGGTCCTGCCCCAAGTGGAGGAGTTTAAGTATCTCGGGATCTTGTTCACGAATGAGGGAAAACTGGAGCGTGAGATCGATAGGCGGATAGGTGCAGCGTCCGCAGTGAAGCGGGCGCTGTACCGGTCTGTCGTGGTGAAGAGAGAGCTGAGTCAAAAGGCAAAGCTCTCAATTTACCGATCGATCTACGTTCCCACCCTCATCTATGGTCATGAGCTTTGGGTTATGACCGAAAGAACAAGATCTCGGATACAAGCGGCTGAAATGAGTTTTCTCCGCAGGGTGTCTGGACTCTCCCTTAGAGATAGGGTGAGAAGCTCAGTCATCCGGGAGGGACTCGGAGTAGAGCCGCTGCTTCTCCACATCGAGAGGAGCCAGTTGAGGTGGCTCGGGCATCTGGTTAGGATGCCTCCTGGACGCCTCCCTGGTGAGGTGTTCCGGGCATGTCCCACCGGGAGGAGACCCAGAGGAAGACCCAGGACACGCTGGAGGGACTATGTTTCTCGGCTGGCCTGGGAACGCCTTGGGATTCCCCCAGAGGAGCTGCTCCAAGTGGCTGGGGAGAGGGAAGTCTGGGCCTCCCTACTTAGGCTGCTACCCCCGCGACCCGACCCCGGATAAGCGGACGAAAATGGATGGATGGATGATAATATTAATAAATAATATTAATAAGACAACAATACCTCTTCTTGAACGGTTGTTTTGAGGCGGTTAAATCNCATGACATGTTTATCAACACATGATATGTTTATCAACACATGATATGCTCATAGCGCGGCCAGTCCCAATCTGTCCCCAGATGAAGGTCAAAAGCAGGAAAACAGGCAAAGACACGGGGTTTCACAGCATTGATATTAAAAAAAGATGAATCACATTTTGTCTTCAAGACACCGCGTGATCCAGTAAAAACCATATCAGAAAGCACATTTAGTTACAATAACAAATGGAGAGACGGCAGGCAAGGAGATAGAGTCTGTGAGTAATTTCAGACAAACACAGAGTTCAGCAGATGTGCAGCTGGGTGTTATCTGAGGCTTCACAGAAATCTCTGGGGAGGGGGAGGGGGGGGGACTCTTCAGCTCCACACTCCAGGAGAATGGCTTCCCACAGCCTACTTTTCAAGGACATGTGCAGAAGCCAGATAATGTTCTTGTTTGTTATCCAATAGACCACAGTGTTCTTTTCCACTGCCGCCTTCAAGTCTGTGGTGCTGTTTCATGGCCGAAAGAAATCCAAATATGTGGTTCTGCTCCGCTCCGCTTCATGAACTTCCATCTGTCCCTTGATTGATCCGGGGTGGCTGTAAACAAGTCCCAAAACGGACAGCAGGTGCGCGGTGGTCCACCACTGCTCCAAGCGAGCGATTGAGCTCATACAACAGCTGGGATGAGGAGCTCACGGCCCGGTTCAGAGAATTTTGCTGATCAGGTAGTGCCGACAGCGCGCTGATAGCTGCCGAAGCCTCCCTCAGCTTCCAGTAACAAACAACTCCGCTTACGCCAAAAAACAGAGCAGTTGCTACCAATAATCCAATAATCCACAAATCCTCCACGTCTTCGACACTTAAGACGGTCAGACACATGGGCTGCCACTGACCCCACGAGTCCATCACGTATCCAGCCGCGTGTGTGTCGGAGGGACAGACAGCTTCTCCTGGCACGGTCCGCTTCGTGGAAAAAATCTTATCCATTGAAGAAACAGCCCAATTTATTAATTCCATATTGGTTCGAGTGAGCGCTGAAGGGTCGCAGACGAGACGAAAGCAAGCAGGGAGTAGGAAAAACTTAGGGAGGGAAGAGCAGAAAGATATGCGACCTGCCTTGCCGAGTGCCGGAAGAAGAACAAGCGTTCAATTCAAAAACAACTGGACTTTATTTGTTACAGAAAACGTTTCACCCTCTATCCAGAGGGCTTTATCAATTCAAAGAGCAAGCTGTGTCAGAGTGAGGTTATTATAACCAGGCTGAGGTGACACGCACCAACCTATGCAAATTGACGAATCACAACATCACACCCCTACTGTAAGGTGTGATGTTGTGATTCGTCAATTTGCATAGGAGGTGTGTGTTATCTCAGGGATGTGCATGTTGCTAGCTCAGCTTTCAATTTACATAGGTTGGTGCATGTCACCTCAGCCTGGTTATAACCTCACTCTGACACAGCTTGCTCTTAGAATTGATAAAGCCCTCTGGATAGAGGGCGAAACATTTTCTGTAACAAATAAAGTCCAGTTGTCTTTGTATTGAACGCTTGTTCTGATATTACAGCACATGTTGAACAACTGGGAGATAAAGTTCGAGAGGCCGGACTGAGACGGTTTGGACTATGGGTGCACGATAAATCAGCCCAGATTTCCTGAATTTTGGGAGATCGGAGATTGGACGATACACGAGAAGCCAATTTTACAGATTTTTTTTGTAGGTTTAACAATTGTGTAAACTTCATTTAGATTTCAGAGCACTGCCTCATGGCCAGTAAAAACCAGTTTGTGTTGTTTCTGGGATGTTGTTCAAGGGTATGTTTCTCAATAAAATAAAATTGGAAAATTGAAGATGCGTTGTGACCTTATAACACCTGACAGTGTCGCTTATAAAACTAAATCGGTATCGGCAGGTCAGGGATTTTAGAAATAGGTGATCGGTCAGAAAACTGCAATCGGTGCATCCCTAGTTTGGACATGTCCAGAGGAGGGACAGTGGGCATTGTCCCTCGCTTCTTCGCAGTTCGACTTTTGCGGACTCGCTCTTTCTCAGTGTAAGATTGTACAGGAATCACGATTGACAACTTCAATATACTCACATGATTGGGACGGTGCAGAAGAAAGAGTCAACAGAAACAATATTTTAGACAGGCGTCGCCATTTTCTAATTTTCTTTCAATAAGTCTAACACTGTAACGCAAGTCAAAAGAACGACAAGGCTCAGAAGCCAAAAAGTTCTTCTGGCCACTGCCTTCTGCCGAAATGGAGGTAAAGTTCTGCAATGCAAAAATGAAATGCAGCTGCCAAGAAAAAGACAAAGAGAAGATACATGGATGCGGTTAAAGGGGACATGGAGGTAGCTGGAGGGAGGACAGAGTGCGATGGAGGAGGATGACTCGCTGTGACCTCCTGAAAAAGGGAACAGCTGAAAGAAGAAGTCTGAATCAGAGCATTGTTCCTGTGAAGACATCATCCGCTGCAGGAGGAACAGGTGGGCTTTCGATCACCAGTCTGACCCTCTCAGACACGTTGAAGCCTTCAGCTATGACATCACTTCATGAGTCAGCTGAGCGGTGCAACATGAGACCGCCCCCCACCTCCTCTTTTACAGTTACTCAGTACACTAAGCCTGCAGCGCGTCACGTTGCCCATGTCCCACTGAACATATTTAATGTCACAGTCCCTAAATAACAGCTTCATCTTAGCTTCGCCGCACGCAGGACTTGGAAATGTATAAATACACCGTGACAGCTCCGAACTCTGATCAAGTCCTCGTGGAGGAATCAGTCATCACGTCACTCTGAGGAAAACCTTGTTAGACTGAGAGATTTTTAAAATACATAAACATTTTATATATTTTTTTAAATATTACTGGACTATGTTCCCTGTGCTGCCTTTTCTAACCAGCAGAGGGCAGCAGCACACAGGTTAAAGGAAGCTACTGGCTTCAGTTGTAAGGAGTCATAAAAACTCTGATCACATGTAACTTAATAACTGAAGGCAGAGTGTGACAGCAAAGTTAGATTTATTGATTGTTTGTTTTAGGAGGCAGAGCAATGATCCTGAACACAGTTACAGGTATTATTAGACCCCGCCCCCCCCTCCCTTCACACAGGATAATGACCCCGCTGTGACCTATTAGATAATTAGAACGTGTCTGAAGCAAAACTAGAAAATCGTCAGTTTGAGGATGACTGTGATGCTGCGTTGCTTTTAGTTCTCACCAAATGGGTTTTTCTTGTTTTCTTTCCTGTCCCTGAGACGCTCTCCTGCCCCTTTACCTTGCTCTGTACTGCCTGGACTCTTGCACCACTTCAGGGTGTACAGTTATTTACAGCAGATGTTCTCATCACTGGTCCTCGAGGACCACCGTCCTGCATGTTTTAGAGGTGTTCCTCTGCTCCAACACACCTGATTCAGTGATTTAATTACTTCCTCATATTCTGCAGAAGCCTGTTAATTACCCATTCATTCAAATCAGGTGTGTCGAAGCAGGAAAACAACTAACACATGCAGGATGGTGTTCCTCAAGGAGCAGTGTTGGGAACCATTGATTTACAGGACAAAACTCTTGAAAAATTAACTTGGCGAAAATAAAAAAATCATCCCTAACATAAGTTATCACCAGTGGTCTATATATTTG
The DNA here is from genome assembly GCA_038048925.1 of Garcialebias charrua. Lineage (NCBI taxonomy): Eukaryota > Metazoa > Chordata > Actinopteri > Cyprinodontiformes > Rivulidae > Garcialebias > Garcialebias charrua. Next base: position 9,200 of record JBBPBX010053884.1, read on the forward strand.
TCCGGTCGACCATGATAATAAACCACTATGAACTTCATCCATATGGCAAGACCCTGCAAAGACCATCCATGTTCTGGCTAATTTTTCACTTCCACATCCAGAGAGAAGGTCTCAACAAGAAAGTCTCCTGAGACGTGAACAGTGGAGCAGCACGGCACTAACCGAGGTAACGTGTTCCCCGTGACCCGGAAGTCCCGGAAGTTCTTCTCGTACAGCGGCAGCTCCACCGACTCCTTCAGCCACTGCACCGTGTCCTCCACGGTCCAGTTGTGGACTGTTGGGGAACAAACAGACACACGGTAACAGATCAGAGACAGACGGGACTGGAAAATGTATTTGGACTAAAAAGTTGATTAAAAACATTAACAAGAAGTAATCTGGCTTTGTGTGCTGCTGCACAGATAGTTTCCAACGTTTCGATCAAATGCCTCTGAGGACTTTTTTAACATAAAAACTGAAGAAGCAGGAACAGCAAACGAGCCAGTTGAAGTTGGGGCCGAGATGGTGTAGAGGCAGGGCAGCCGGCTCAGGACCAGAAGGTCCCGGGTTCAATCCCCGGTCACTGCATACCTCGTTGTGTCCCTGGGCAAGACACTTAACCCCGAGTTGCTCCCGGTGGGACTGGCAGCGTCTTGCATGGCAGCTTACCGGTGTATGAATGTGTGTATGAATGGGTGAATGGCTGGTACTGTGAAGTGCTTTGGGGCCCCTCATAGGGGGCTGGAAAGCACTATATAAGTAAGCTCCATTTACCATTTTACCATTTACAAGTTTGTTGGGAGGTGCTTTTGTGCCTAGTCGGGTTGAGTTGACATTATAAAATGAAAAAATGTCTAATTATGTTTAACATTTATTGATATTTTTATATTCCAAGACAAAATAAAAGATGAGATTCTTGTAAAGGAGAAAAAATAGTTTTTCCCAATGTCTAAAAACTAAAATATGCAGGCCTATGTGATTTTTTTTTTTATAGTAGAAAAATTACATATCCTACTTTGAACAATTAAAGCATAAAATGAAGGTGAGAACTCCATGTAATGCTTCTATCATATTCATTCATTCATTCATTCATTCATTCAACCTTTATTTATATTTGCAAAATAAATTACAGGAAAACTGGTAAAACTAGCCCTTTCTATTGTTGTTATAAGAACCAATAAAATTCAGTTTTATGTTAGTTTTGGTCAAAGCTTGAAAGAGCCGCTGCAGTGGGACCAAAGAGCCGCATGTGGCTCCAGAGCTGCAGGTTGCAGACCCCTGGGTTAGGCTACAGAAATTAATGGAAGTCAATACATTGGGCCTCATGCAAGAACCGTTTGTACGCACAGATTTGTTCTTAAACTGTTCGTACGAGTGATTTAGGAGCATTTGTGGCATTCAACAATGTTTTCGTATTCTAAGATTTTTTTCAGATACGAACAAAATTTACGTGTGGTCCAGACCTGTCGTATATTTTACGAGCAGCCAGTCTGCTGTTATCCAGACGGATTTTCTTCACTAATAACTTTATATTTCATTAGTTTGAAGATATTTTGAGTTGAAAATGAATCACAATCTATAATTATGTTGAAAAGAGGCTGTTCTGTTTGAATTAGAATTATAATATTAAATGCGACCCGACCCCGGATAAGCGGAAGAAAATGGATGGATGGATGGATTAAATGCAACGACACAAATTGGTTAAATTAAAATAAAGCAGCTATTAATTTTGTTGTATAGCACTACAATATTAATATGAAGTTAATTGAAGTTTCGAGACATTTTAAAATGCTTTTGTTCAAAAACACATCGGACACTTGCATGTGGGGGGGGGGTAGCGGTGCGCGACAGCTCTTCTGAATAAGTGAAACTATAATGTAACACAGTTGTTTACACTAAAATTAAAAATATTTGACCAAAGAAAAACCAGAGCAGGGCTGGAGAGATAAATACGATTTTTATTTCTGTGACTGTACAACCCACGGGAGACATGACATTACAGCACATTTCATTCCTCGGCTTTAAAGCAGATTCACAGCTGACGCTGCTAAAAATTACAGATTTATTTATTTATTTAGTTAGTTATTTACTCTGAGAGCAGAACTTCAATCTCCGCTCCGCAAAGTTCTTCTTTTTACTTTTCGCTGTCATTTTTATGAACGGACACTTCCTGCTCTCTGAGGCAGGAAACGTAGCCTTATATGGTGTTTTGAGGGGTGGGAATTATGTAAATAACCTCTCCGCGTGCACGAGCAGGTGGATAGAACAGGTGGAATTCATCATACGTACGCAGCTCATTTACACACTTTTCCTGAGGATAGAAGAGTTTGTTGAATCTGACGTGGCATGTTCGTACGAACGCTTCGTACGAACAAAAGTAAGAGAAATTTAGGATAAAAAT
>JBBPBX010053885.1:0-23687 GCA_038048925.1 Garcialebias charrua
TATACATATACTGTTGTTATAGTACCCCCAAGAATTTAAAACTACTTTCACCTCTGATTATATCTACATAATGTACTGTATGTTTATACTGTTTAAAAACTGCCTGTTTTTTCATAATACAGTACTGCCAGTTGGGCTGGTTTTGGGCTTGTTTTCATGAAGCTGGTCGCTTGTTTCTATCGCGAGATCTGCAGGCAACACTGCTTCCGGGTTGAAGGTGCTTGTTCCTCGCCTTTACAAAAATCGGTTTCAGGACCTCGTCTTCACAGAAATAGCCTGTTTTTGTGCAAGTTTATTAATTTTTTCTTGGATTTTCCCAGACATGTAGAACATTTAACTCTTTAGTGTATTTTATTAACCCGAAGGGTCGTCATGTTGCTGCCTTCAGACGTAGCTCGGCTTGTTCTGGGTAAGTTTGACGTATCGAAGCTGTTGCAGTGCTAATGAAGCCAAAGCAATAACAGAGTATATGCAGGGTCTTGAAAGTTATTAAAAGTTGATAAATCAATTTTGGGAAAATTAAGGGTCTTGAAAAGTATTAAAAAGTCTTGAAAGCGATTTGATGAGGTATTATTTTTTTTGCTGTTCTAGCTTTAAATAATTTGACAGCAAAAAGTATGTATGACGAATATTTGTTTTCCTCACCGCGGATGATTCGGAAACCGCTTCGCACAAATTTAGGGTGTCAGGTTACAACAGCCTTTACGGCTAGGCCTATCTTGTGCGCATGCACGGCTGCTTTATCTCCAAGTTGAGCTTGTGTGTTTGAGTAAGTTGCCGCGAGACCGTGAGAACAATGGGTAAATGCAAGTTTTCGACTCCTGGTTGGAGATGCCTGATTTTCAAGAATGGCTGAGGCCTGTCGCCGAGAATAACCGTGTTTATTTCTTATTCGCCATTGTTCAACCAAGTTACTTTAAAATAGCTACGAGTCTTGTTGTAACCTAAGCTATATTTTCTTAAACCTAGTCGTGGTTCAGTTTCTTCTTTTGAACTTTTTTCTTTCCACTGTATCTCAGTTCTGTTGTAGGTTTGAGATTCACAGATTTACAGTAATTGAAAACAACAGCAGTTTTGTAAATCAAAGATTTGTTGCTTAATAAAACAAAGTGACGATAAGGTCTTGAATTTATTTTGGAAGGTCTTTAAAAAGTCTTGAAAAGGTATTGAAATTAACTTCATTATTCCTGCATATACCCTGAATAAAAGCTTGCACTATTATTAGTTAGTTTACTGTGAACAGATTGTCCAGAGGATCAAATGTTCACACGTCAATGTGTTTTGTCAGGGTACCTCCAGGAAGAGGGACTGTCAGCCACCAGCCGAGCTTTCATCCACGAGAGCCCAAACCTGAAAGAGTATGCAGAGCACAGCACAGGGGATGGCACGATTCCTGCCTGTGTTTTTGTGTGTGACACTTTATTTATTTTACTCTCAAACTGCTGACTCGTTGCCATGTACATGTATACTAACCAACTTGTTGTCTTCACATCTGTACAGTCTATGTTTGGGAAAAACCTCACAACAATTTTAAATGAGTATGTGGCTGTCAAAGCTAAAGGTAAAGTGTCCATTCTTTAATTTACCTTTTAATGCACCGCTGTTACTATTAACTGTTTTTTTGTTTTGTTTTTACAGAGTCTGGTCATGAAGTCCCTCTTGTGATGACCTCATTGTGGAAAAAGCTTGATTTTACTCTCAACCAAATCAAGTAATGAGCATTGACTTCAATCATATGAATCAATTGATATTTTGTTTAATTTGACCTTAAGCTTTATCCGATGTTGTCTCTGCTGTTGTATTTCTCAGATCGTTGCAGAATTCCCCTGCAAGTCAAAGGAGTGAGTTTTCTTTCAATTTCAACCTTTTGTGACAGTGAATGTTTTTGTGATTACACTGCAATTTTTGTGTGTGTGTCTGTATTGTGTATTTGGTCCATTGAAGGATAAAAGATAAACGGCATATATGTTGTTGATTGAAATTGATCTTATAGACTTGTGTGGGAAAAAAAGTATTATTCTTTGAGATTTTAAAGTTGTAAATTTGTGAGGACAAACAGTGTAAACTCGTTGATAAATACTGAAATGTAGTTTGGATTAGTTGGGTGTCTACATCATGACTAATACACACGTGAAAAGAGTAAGTCTCTGAGATGAAGGTTGATCATTTCTGCTCATTTCACTGAGAAATAACTAAGTTATTAATTAGCTGTAGGATCTGTTGGGATGTTACATGTGTGTGCAGGGTTGCTAAATAAACCCAAGTCAACACAGTGAGCATTTATGAATAGGCCTGTCACAATAAACAATAAATCAATTAATCGCATCATAAATGAAAATTATCGACCCAATTTTCATTTATTGGCTTTATCGTTTCTTCGTGTCTCTTTCTACTGAAGACACTGGATGACAAAAGGCTCAACTCCGGTGTTCTTCACTGACCCCTCTCTTTCTCTTTTCTTTTTAAAATCTGTTTTAACCATCCAAAATTGTGTTTTTTGATAGGTAAAAGGAGCTAAGTTGAGAAGCTAAGCTAACAGTCGGACCTTGGGGAAAATACTTCTGTCTTGTTAAAGCTCCAAAATTCACATTTGAAACCTGCGCCTTCATGTAAAAAGTTGTTTTTCTCTGCAAAAAGAGTCTGAGAATTTGTTTACTGAGTAAAAAATAAACAAAACAATTAAAAGCTTTGTGTGACAAATGCTATGCTAAAGAGCTCAAACCACACAGAGCGTCCGCCATTTTGAAACCCAAAATAACAGGAAGGAGAGACAGTCCATGGCTGTGTCTCAATTCAGGGGCTGCATCCTCATGAGTGCGCATTTGTCGGCCGCATACGTCACTGCCCCGCGCGGAGGACTGTCCCAATTCGAAGACTCCTCCTCATGCGGCCGAGGAATGCGGCCTACTTCCTGCCGAAATCGAAGGATGCATTCGTGAATCCTTCAAGACGGAGGCTATCCCAGAATTCATAGCGCCAGCAGAGATTTCGCGGGGGGGTGGGACTTTCTGCGTGCAGAGTCGGGGCTGCTGTGTGTTGTTGAGTCATCAGCTCGTTTTAACAACAACCTCAGCGCGAATATTCATTCAACCTTTATTTAGTCATCTCAAACAACCTCAGCTCGAATATATCTCATTAAAATTTAACTTCAGAAACGACAAAAAAAATTGTGTTAGCTGAATATACAGTACANATGCGGCCGAGGAATGCGGCCTACTTCCTGCCGAAATCGAAGGATGCATTCGTGAATCCTTCAAGACGGAGGCTATCCCAGAATTCATAGCGCCAGCAGAGATTTCGCGGGGGGGGGACTTTCTGCGTGCAGGGTCGGAGCTGCTGCGTGTTGTTGAGTCATCAGCTCGTTTTAACAACAACCTCAGCGCGAATATTCATTCAACCTTTATTTAGTCATCTCAAACAACCTCAGCTCGAATATATCTCATTAAAATTTTACTACAGAAACGACAAAAAAAAAATGTGTGAGCTGAATATACAGTATATTAGTGTTTCTGAGTTTACTGTTTTTGAAGAACTGATTACAAATCAGATTATTTTACACGTGCGTAGCAAGGATTTTCTGAGGGGCAATCTTTTAAAACCCAGAGTGGACCTCTGAAACGCAAGTTGTCCATTAGCTCAGTTGGTAAATCAACTTGCGATTGGTGCAGAGATGCTTTTCTCGAAGCTGGTTCGAATCTCACTCGGTACGGTTAAAACTTATTTTACGTTTGTCTTTTATTGGATAAAAAAAGAAGGAGTTTCACAAACTCCTTCCTTTTAATCTCAGTCCTCATTGATGTTCATTGGGTGTTTGGTGTTTTAGGGGTGTTTGGTGTTTCAGTGTTGGTGTAAATTTTCATACTTTTATACTATTATGAAAAAACTCAGGACAGTGTTACACTTTTACTATTTTATGCTTATGTTTATTAAATGTTTTAGTGTTTAGTGTTTAGATGGTTACTGTTGCACCGAGGGACTGAGAGAAACGCAATTTCGGTCCTGTGTATGTCCTGTACATATTGCAGTTCTGACAATAAAGTTGACTTTGACTTTGACTTTTTTATCCAATAAAAGACAAACGTAAAATAAGTTTTAACCGTACCGAGTGAGATTCGAACCAGCTTCGAGAAAAGTATCTCTGCACCAATCGCAAGTTGATTTACCAACTGAGCTAATGGACAACTTGCGTTTTGGAGGTCCACTCTGGGTTTTAACAGATCGCCCCTTATAAGCTGATTTGTAATCAGTTCTTAACAAACAGTAAACTCAGAAACACTAATATATATACATGTATTCAGCTAACTAATATATTTTAGCGGCGTCCCTTCTCTTTCCACACACACCAAGCGGCACACAAGAACTTCCCACCCACTTCAAGAGAACGCCCCACCCACTTCAAGGCCGGCAAACCTGAAGGCTAGACCGTCCCATTTCAGCAGTTTCGCTCAGCCCACCCGGTCTTGTGAGTGCGTGGCCTACTCGGCCCAGCTAGGCTGGGTCCTCATGAGGATGCAGCCCCTGAATTGAGACACAGCCATTGTCACGTCAAGGGGCCTCCCTCCCATTTTTCTTAAAGAGACACGCTGCTCGCTCCCTCACTATCCATCCTTCAGTTCAGTCATACTGCCATCGAGTGGTTGAAAAAGGTACTACATGCAAAAATTAACCAACATTTCTTCTTAAATTTGACAATTACTAATTATTGTCAAATTTCATACAATATCATTGTTTATCGCAATAATTTCTGAGACAATATATCACCCAGCAACACTTGTTATCGTGACAGGCCTATTTATTGATTGATTTGATTTATTTGATAGGGACAGACACACATCGACATATAGACCATCTGAAGAAAAAAAAAGGATAATAAAAAAACAACAACAAAAAACAAGATAAACAAATAAAATTAAATTAAAAAAATCTAAAAATTGAAGTGGTAGTCCTTAAAAATAGCACAACATACGGGATACAAAACAGAGAAAAGTAATATGTCAAAAATGGGTACATTTCTGTTTTTGACATAACCAGAGAATGAATATCAATCAATCAACTTTTTCTATAGCACATTTTAAAAACCACAGGGGTAGCCAAAGGGCTGTACAATAAGACAAAAGACAAATTAATTAAGACAATAAAAACGTGTAAAGCTTACGCAAAGAAACAAAAACACACACATACCAGTTTCACAGCTGGTGTGTTTAAACATCAATGCAACAATTTTCAGTCAGGTCATCTAGACAGTTTCTTTTATTTGTGTATGCTGAAACATTCCAGCACACAAAACAAACAAAAAGAAGAAACCGTTCAGATGACCCGACTGAAAATTGTATCATTGTATACCTGGATTATTGAGCATGGACTTTGTTGATCTATATCAATGCTTTTTGTTTCTTCAGTTTGCGTATGAGTCTTGTATTTAGCGTCCTCTGTCTGTTGCAGCACGTTCACGGATTGGGGTTGCAAACATAGCAAGGCAGCGGGTCCTGACCGTAGCTTCTGCAGGTGGTGTCGTCTGCTCAACTGTTTCTGAAACGAGCTCCATCATCAGCCCTGCACACACCTCCCACAGCATGCTCGGCCACTCCACTCCCGTGAGCTACACTGGCCCACAGACCAGAGCCGGTCCAGCCAGTAGTGCGCAGCAGCTAATCCAGGATGGCAGCCGACTACTAAATACACCCAGTCCGTACCACAGAACATAAGTTACCTTTTTGTTTATGATTTAACAGTCTGAAACTTAAAACTATCTTAATTTGCAATTATACTTTTAAACAATTAAGGAAATAATTTGATATGTATGCAAAGAAATCTTGCATAAGTTACTTTGCTACTTTGTGCATAATAGACAAGCTGTTTTATTTTGGTCTAGGGGGTCCACCTGTACAGGTCATTCCAGTTTCAGAGCACCGGCTGAATTCGGGCCCAGTTTCTCCTGGTCGACGGAAATGGTAAGAATTGTCGTTGTATTACAGTTGTTGCTGGATCATCACTGAGATACTGCAGCAGACGTTGTTGGATAAATTACAGTAATTATCCTATCATCAACTCATTAATCAGATAAGCCACTCTGAGGATGCAAGAAGTTTTTTTTAACCCAACAAAAAAGATTAAATCATGTCATTTGGACCTAGCCTGGTTAAAACCAGACCCTTGTACTTCACTTCGCTTTGTACTGGGTCTGGCATTTCTCCCATAGACAAGGATATCTCCGGTAGATTTTTGACCGGACCAATCAGAGAGCAGAAGGCGGAGTTTTGAACGACGTCGACTGACGTCGTCATTCAAAATGGCTGCCGCCACGAAGGAATTTTCAATAAAACAAGGTAAAAAACTATTATTTCTCTGCTGAGAAAAATATATTTCTTAGCTGACGTTATATCAGAAGTGTTCCTGAGCAATCAGAGAGCAGAAGGCGGAGTTTTGAACGATGTCGACTGACGTCGTCATTCAAAATGGCTGCCGCCACGAAGGAATTTTCATCAAAACAAGGTAAAAAACTATTATTTCTCTGCTGATAAAAAATATATTTCTTAGCTGACGTTATATCAGAAGTGTTCCTGAGCTTAACAGTTCCTAAATCAATTCACGAAATGGTCAAATCTGCTGGATTTAAATAGTTTCGGTTTGACATTTTCCAAACAGCCTCGGGTGCGCTACGAAAATAAATGATAAAAAATCGAATTTTATCTCAAATGTTTCATCTAGGCCAACAGTCAGTAAATTAGAGCCATATAATTACACACTGGTGGCAGAAAAAATATCCACCGAGTGGTTTCTGAGCAATTTATCTGAATAGCCTGGCCTCGCCAGGCTAAACTAACAAAACTCCGCCTTCTGTTCTCTGATTGGTCCATTCAAAAATCTGCCGGAGAAATCGTTGTCTATGGGACAAGTCCCAGACCCTAGTACAAAGCGAAGTGAAGTACAAGGGTCTGGTTTTAACCAGGCTAATTTGGACCAGTTTCTTTAAGGGAGAAACATTTTGTCCCCCATCCAGAGGACTTTGTCAGTCTATGGCCTGCCAACCAGATCTGTCCCATAGGTAGTCTTCACTGCTGCGTTTGAAGCCAACTTGTTGGAAGTCCTCTGGATGGGGGGGGGGGGAATGTTTCTCACTCAACAAAACTGGTCCAGCTGACACGATATAACCCTTTTTGTTGTTATCTACTAGGGCTGTAGTGATACAGTAATCTCACGATACGATACACGATATTCTGCTCACGATACGATATATATTGCGATATTGAGCAAACTATACAATTCAATACACTATTGCGATTTTCTGAACGATTTTAGTGGGACAGGGGGATTTTGGTGACATTTTGAGACCGTTATAGACTTGGATTGAATTAATTTAACTGAAAACTGATTAAAAGCACCAACTACACAATACTTGGCTCTGGTTGGACATGGACACAGACTTAAAGTCGACAGCTGGACAAAATGAATCAAAGAAGTGGTGAGAAAACATGTTTCTATTTCAATTGAAACAGTAAAAACTGTAGCTTACATGCATTTGTAAAGTAAATAAAGTGCACCAAGTGCCCTGCTCTGAATAGTTTGAAACCTTTTTAACCTTGACACTTAACATCTGAAGGAATCACTCTTAAGTGCTTGGTAAGTAAACAGTAATATGACTTCTCCAAAACAGTCTATAATTCAAGTAATGAAGAACATTTAACTTCAAATGCACCCATCTTAGCAGAGCAGCTTAAGGCCTGTAGATAGACCCTGACTAATAAGTGAACTCTAAACAGAAAGTCTACTCTGCAGACCAAGTGAGCTACATTCTCCTCAGATTTTTGTTTAGAAATAGAATCTGATCGACGTGCTCTGGGAGAAGTGCACTTCTCTGCGCAGTGATGATATCTCCAGCGTGGAGAAGACTCTCTCTGAGGATACACTGGTGGCAGGGATGCAGAGGTATCTAAAAAAGCTAAGTCTGGTCCTCTGGACATTCAAAAAGAAAAAAAAAATATATATTTTTTTTTTAGGTACGATACTTGCAGATGATATCAAATTTTTTCTAGGAAAGAAAAAAAATCGATATTTATCGCGATATCAATATTTTTACACAGCCCTATTATCTACCTGGATGATTGAGCTTACAACCCAGTTTGAACCCAGTTCACTCCTAGAGTTGGTAGAGTTAATACACAGGCTTACACAGGTGTTACATCGAAGCTCTGGTTGTAAGATGTGCCCACATAGTATAAAGAAGTGTCTTTATAATGCTTAACAAACAGAGAGAGGTCAAAGCAACCTCTGACTTCCAGCTTTGAAGGTGTCAGTAGTTGTTGTCTACAGGCAGTTCATCAGCCTGCTGGCTTCTCTGAGTAGACTACATGTATAAAACTCTTGACCTCACACACATGGTTCTACATTAATTTAACATTAGTAAGTGATAACATCCATGAACTTCACATAACTTCCCCTGACAGTTGTACTGTTAACATATAATTAAGCTACTAAGCATTATTAGACAAGGACTACTGTTTATGTAAGATATATTTTAAATAACGGCTTGCTGACTTGTCGATTGGCCTGCCACAAAAAGAGTCTAACATCTGTCAATAATGTGATGACTGAAAACTCTTTAGCGTGTAAAGTTTTGCTTTGTCGTTTGCAGGTTGAGTCAGAACCTCTGTACAGATTCTTCTTTGATACGTTTCATCTTTTATCCAAAGGACTTCTTCAGTCTGAGGAGCTGTATAAACAGCACCTTCTCATAGTGGATCATGCAGTTTGTTAGTGACATCCAACACTAGTTGTTCTCATGCACAAGGAGGACCATCAAGGTTTCTTTATTTGTCTTTCCCACCACATGTGGTACATTTGGTGAAATGAAATTGTGTACACAGGGTCCCAGTTGCAAACAACAAAAGTATAATTTGTAAAAGAAGAACAGTAATAAGATCTAAGATATGAACAAAAAAAATGCTAAGACACTAAGCACTAGTAGTACAAAAACAATACTCTGAACAACAGCAGCATGAACATGAGTCTGTGTGAGCAGATGAGTATGAATGAACACGGCGGCATGGATAGTCAACGGCACATATCAACAGTCAAGTGGTATTGCAGTGATTTTTTTTTTTTACACAGTGATTATCCTGGTTAGATATTCATGAGTCCAACAGCCTCAGGGTAGAAGCTGTTCCTCAGTCTAGTGGTTCTACACTTAATGCTCCTTAACCTCCTTCCTGAGGGGGAGTGGGGCAAAAAGAGTGTGTGCTGGGTGAGTGGGGTCCTTCATGATGCAGGTGGCTCTCTTCCTAGAGTTGCATTCAGGCCTAATAAATCCGACCTGACCCGGACCAAGCCCGTAGTCTCCCCTACCCCAAGCCCCACCTGGACTGAACGGATTACCGGTAATCAGTTTAACATGATAGTTTTAAAAACATAAAGAAAGGAAGATACTGTATCCACCTTATTCCTAGCCCCCATGATGCCTTGCGCGAATTATGTGAACGACTTCCGCCGAAACAGAACCGGCACTTTTTGTTACACGCTAGCAACGCGCTAACCGGTTTTCGTCAGAGGTTTTAGGTCATAAAATATGTGGGAACACAAACGATCACAACTCAAATGTGGAGATATTGTTTTACCGCTACCTACAGCTGTTGAGGGGTGGGAGGACGACTTGAAGAAGTGGCCGAAAATAACGTACACTAGCATGTTTAGCTACTAGCATACTTAGCTACTTTGACAGTTGCTTCAGATGGCGAAGCGATGAGCAATCTGAAAAGCTCTGAAGCTTATTAGTATCTTCACATTAACAAGGTTGGTCCTGTTATGTTAAGAGAGCTGGGACACTTTATTTAAACAAACATAAAGCCCAGTCTAAGCATTAAAACTCCACATCACCAGGTCCAGCTAACAATGATGTTGCTTTGGACTTTTGAGCTGCAAGATGTTTATCTGGACACCAACTGAGCACCTGGAGCTTGACATTTCTTTTGACAAATACTTTACTGATTCACAAATGAAGCACCTTGAGAACTTTTAATAAAATACAGTAAATGAAAACAAATAATGAAATAGACAGGAAACGATCTTTAAAAACTTGATAATGACAAAAGTGACATTTAGATAGAAACAGTAGTTTAATCCAAAATTAACTGATATAGTGCACACAAAAACCTAACCTTGTAAGAAGGTTAACAGTCAACTATTGTACATAACAAATGAATCATTTTAGCAAATACTTTTCTAATGTAATATAGTTAACATTGCATCCTTTAAAAAACATGTTAAGAGTTGTGTTACGTTTACAGCAAGTACACCAGTACTGTACATGTTTGAGAAAAATGTTTACATTTAATGTCTTCTCACTTCTCACTTGAAATAAGCTGGCATCCTTTGCGTGTGAATGCTGGAATGATTAAATTGACACCATAGCTCTTGCAGCAGGTCCCTCACTGTGAAACCACGATCACCCATCACCTCATCTCCAGCACGCAGATAGTCCAGAAACCCAGAGTTCTGTGTTATATACCTGTCACTGCATTTACCACCATAAGCATCTGAAATAAACATGATTATTCCAGAGGGAGAAACAGCCAATAAATATTTCACAGTGTTATTTGCATGTATGATTCACTTCTGGAGTCCAAGTTTTTAGCTTTCTGCAAAACATGTTGCTTTAATTGTTTCACGGGGCAACCATAGAATAAGGTCGTTGGTTTGTTCTGACATTATGTCAATCCACATTCCAACAGTCATGCTGCATGTGACTGGTGGTGTTGAGCAGCTCCACACTCTCATCAAGCCCATCTGAAAGTAAAAGTACAGTATACAAACATTAGGGTTCATTTATGAACACACACACACACCTATATTATATATATATATATATATATATATAAACTATATCATATATATATATATATATATATATATATATATATAGATATGTATAAATAAACGCACACACAGCATACATATAGGTGCGTGTGTTTATTTGCCAGTTATGAACGAAAATATTAGTATCATTTAATCACTGACTACATAAAATCATAACACTAAAAGCTGTCTCTTAAATCATACCTGGTGTTCTCGATCATCTGGAGGATACAGTGTCTTTTTTCAGGTGGTTTCTCGTAGCCCAGCCACAAAGAAGGATGCAGGTTTTTGTTTTCGGAGCATGTTCAACACACACTAGTTGCAGCCACAAATTCAGCTTCGTCTGATTATTCGTACAGCCACGAACAGCGCAACAGGTACCCGAGCTCCTCAAGGACATCTTCGTGACAATATTAGCTCGAAATAACAGAAAACAAAACTTTAACAGAACTTTAACAGAACTTCAACGACGCGCACAGATTAGCAAGTAAACAACGAGGAGCCAATGCAGAAATTCTACTTCCGGGGTCAAACGGAAGTAGGACACACAATTGCTTCTACAGTGACACCCTCAGGAATAAGGTGGATAGGATTTATTTTTATTGACAAGTCACCAATGGATATTAACATTCAAATAAATAGCTTAAAAAATCTACTCTAAAGACAGGCTATTATACAGATGAAAAAAACTATTTTTAGAGTGAAATTATTTGTAAAAATATAGAACAAGGCTATTTTAATTTAGACCTAAAGAAAACTGTGCAAAATTAAGGTGAGTCACGCAGTCGCTGATGGAGCGATTTAACGTACACCTGTACTACACCATGGAATAAAACTGGTGTGTGCATGAAAAATTAATTGAAAAGGCCTACATTCTACAGCAATGCTTATGCTAATACTTTAATAAACAATAGTGGAGTGCAGTGGCGGCTGGTCTTTTTTTTAATGGGGGGGGGGCATAAACTGTTTAATTTTTTTAAACATGTGTAGAAGTATGCATAATTATGTTTGTATACTGTAAAGTAAGTTTGATCATGTTTTTATTTGTATATATCAGGTGTATCCATTTGTATAAAACTATCATTAATAAAACATGGTTCATCTTCACCTTGTTTGAGGCATCAGTGTGAAAAGAGAATGGGAGTGTTCTGCTTCCACTTTTCAATTTTTGGACAACTTCTATCATATTCTGTTATAATTATTTTAGTAATACAAGTTCATAATATAAATAGAATTGTGAGGGTCCAGACTTAAATAAGGACAAAGGTGTTCAAAAATCCACCAAATAATTCAATTTAATAGTTCCAAAAATAAACTAACAAATAATTAAATTTCAATGAAAAATAAATCAAAAGATAATAACAAATTTGGGCCCAACTTAAACAGGTCAACTGAAGTCTAACAAGGAGGAATGATTCCAGATTAGATTTTAAATAACTGATTTATGGGGAAGAAAAATGATCTATTTTACTGTGATTATGTTATTTCAACAACCTAGTAAACAAAACAACTTGATATTATATATGAATGTTATAATATAATGTTATACGATAAATAAGACTGACTTATCTAATAAGTATTAGACATATGATTATTTTATTAACCCTGTGGTACCCAGCCCACTAAATACAGGGATAACAGTTATATATATATTTTTTTCATTCAACCTTTATTTATACAGGCTAGCCTCGTTGAGTCACGGGGACTCATTTACAAGAGGGACCTGTCTCACTCACACCAAACAACCATCCACTCTCTCACTCACACCTAGGGTCAATTTAGAGTCACCAATCAGCCTAACAAGCATGTTTTTTGGTCTGTGGGAGGAAACCGGAGTACCCGGAGGAAACCCACGCATGCACGGGGAGAACATGCAAACTCCACCCAGAAAGGCCCCGGACCGGGATTTGAACCGGCAACCTTCTCGCTGAGAGGCAGCAGCTCTACCAGTTGTGCCACCGTGCTGCCCAAATATTTGTGCTTTTTATCTGTAGAACAAGAGAGTTTGCAGGCTGTCATAACACTGACCATCATTATTTAACCTTGCATTATTATCTTGGGTCATGGGCACATAAGAAAATCTTCCATGGCACATTTTTATCTGTAAATACTTAATAATTCAATGTTAATAGGAGCTAGTTACTTGCAAGGGGCTTTGTTTTCATTCTCCAGATCAATACAGTGTTAATAAATAGTATAACACCACCAGTGACATTTATTTAGTATATAAAATTATTATTTGATAATTTTTTATAAGCAAATTTAAATAAATGTAGCCATCAGAGTCCAATACGATAACCAGGCGGCTAGTGCTAGCATGCTAACGTCAATGTCAATGTCAATTTTATTTATATAGCACATAAAAACAACCGAAGTCGACCAAAGTGCTTTACAGTTTAAAAAAAAACAACAGAGTAAAATGTATTTAGTGCCACTAAACATAATAAAGCTATCAGTAAATATATAACAACAATAAAATCTGCTCAAAATTTGATCTCAGATTCTGCGAGGATCAAATGCCAAGTAAAAGAGATGAGTCTTAAGTGAAGATTTAAAAGTGTCAACAGTCTGAGCGGTCTTTACATTCTCAGGTAAACTGTTCCACAGTTTTGGAGCAGCAACCGCAAAAGCCCGATCACCTCTAGATTTAATTTAGGATCTGGGGACATCTAAGAGAAACTGGTTGGTAGACCGGAGTGCTCTTACAGGAGTGTAGATATTAAAGGTTCAGTCTGCAGTTTCTGTAGAACTGCAGCACTTAGAAAAAATTTCAACAGGCAAAGCATTCTGATCCCTCCCCCTCAGAGCCATATATGGCTCTGCTCTCCCATGGTCTGTGGAAATTCAAATTCAAGCTCTGTTTTTATTGGCTGATTCAAATTCAAGCTCTGTTTTTATTGGCTGGTTACAAACTCTGTTTTTATTGGCTGGAAAATGGCGTGTCACCTTTTCTTTTTAGAAATGCTTATTTACCACCTGGAGAAGCAAGGGGACAATATTTATTATTTTTTTCAGAGATTACCTGGCTAACATCAGTCTGTCAGGAGGTAGTGACAGAGTGAAGAAATATGTTTATAAAAAAAGCTACATACTGAAGCTTTAATAAGATCACATAAATATGATGGGGCCAGACCTTTTAAGATTTTAAAAACAAGCAATAAAATCTTAAAATCAATTCGATAGCAGACAGAGAGCCAGTGAAGAGAAGCCAGGACAGGGGTTATGTGTTCATATTTTTTAGTTGAAGTTAAAAGACGAGCTGCTGCGTTCTGGACAGATTGTAAAAGATGCAAAGATGATTTGTCTAAACCAACATACAACGAATTACAATAGTCCAAGCGAGAGGTAATACAAGTGTGAATCACCTTTTCAAGGTCTCTGAAAGAGAGACAAGACTTCACCTTGGCAATGAGTCTTAGCTGGAAGAAACCGGATTTAACTACAGCATTTATCTGTTTGTCTAACTTAAAAGCACTATCAAAAATAACTCCCAGATTCCTGACATTGGAGTGGCTGTATGAAGCCAAGGGGCCAAGAACATTTAGGGTGTTACATTTGCCAAAGCTGATGGCTTCCGTTTTATTTTCATTTAGATTTAGAAAATTAAGTTTTAACCAGATTTTAATGTCATTCAGACAGTCCAGGAGTGGATCCAGTGGAGTGACCCTGTCTGACTCAATTGGAAGATATAACTGTGTATCATCAGCAAAGCAGTGAAAAGGAATGTTGTGTTTTCTAAAAATGGACCCCAAAGGCAACATGTACAAATTAAAAAGCAGTGGACCTAAAATAGACCCTTGAGGGACTCCACAGATCAAAGGAGCTGGAGATGAAGAACAGTTCCCTAAATGAACAGAAAAACTCCTGTCAGTCAGGTAGGATCTAAACCAGGATAAAACTGTGCCTTTGATACCGACCACGTGTTCCAGTCGTGACAACAAGATGTTGTGGTCCACAGTATCAAAGGCAGCAGAAAGGTCTAAAAGCACTAAAACAGCAGATCCTCCTGCATCAAAAGAAGGTCATTAAAAATTCTTAAAAGGGCTGTTTCTGTGCTGTGGCCTGATTTAAAACCTGACTGGAATTTTTCACCAATGCTGTTGGCAGTTAAAAACCTCTTAAGTTGATTAAAAACAACTTTCTCTAAAATTTTTGACAGAAAAGGTAGTTTAGAAATAGGTCTGTAATTTAAGAGCAGTGTTGTATCAAGGTTTTGTTCTTTATGAGAGGCTGCACCACAGCATGTTTAAAAGAAGCTGGAACACAGCCTGATGACAGGGACATGTTAATCATGACAACAAACAAACAAAGAACAGAAAAGAAAAACAAAGAAAAAAACAAACTCACCACTTCCCACTTGCAGTCAGCTGAAGGCTTTTTTCACAGAGCCATCTAATATCTGTGAGGCATATCAGTCAGAAATGCAAATAGATATTAAATAAAGGGCTTTCAATTATTTAAAACGTACCTGAGCAAGCCTGCTTGAGTCACTGCACAGCTCTGTAATCCCAGACAAAAAAAAAAGACCAGAGAGGAAGTACATTGTACTGTACGTACAGCTCACGTTGGACTGTCCAGGGCATAGAAAAATGTCCCCTGAAGAGTCCCATTGTTTTGTAACGTGGTGGCATCAGTACGCATGCGCCAGTTATAATTAGAGTCAATGGATCAGACAAGAGCGCCCCAAACAGGAAATACGTCACCAATCAGAAATCGTTTTTTGAAACAAACAATATAACTCATCATTACTCATAAACTATTTATCCTACACAACTAAAAACATATATGCATATATTTCAAAATATTTTTATGTTATTATTTCATTTTTATTAATTAAAAAAAAAGTGTTCAATGTCAAATGGTCCAGAACTTCCAGTGGGGCTGCGCCCTGGCACCCTCTACTGGTCGGCCACCCCTGGTGGAGTGATAAAGAACAATAAAAATTATTTAAAAAATGTATTAATAAGAATTGCACAAACGTGAACAAAATAAAAAGCACATATATCCAGCTGGCTCTGTGTCGGGTCGTCCACCTCGTTTCTTCAGCTGTGAACCTGCAAAATAATTAAGTTGCCTAATACAAAATTATAAATATATTTAAAAAGCTGTCAAGAAGTTGTTGTGTGTTCTACTGCATGGTTTGTCATGTAAAAACAATATTTCATTGTAGAGAGCAGTCCTCCGCTGTGCGGCCAGCAGAGAGCAGCGCAGAGCTGAGTGAGCGTGCACCTGACGTGCATCAGCAGCTGTCATCATTTTAAGTTTGTTAAAATCAGGAAAAGTGCAGCTCCATCGGGAGAAAGGAGTGGATTCACTCAAAACATGTGCCGTGTAAATGGTCTGCTGGTTGTGGATAACGATTCTGTGCTCCAGTACTTCTGCATGTGGCACACCAACGTGAGTCTGTGCATGTGTGATGTCTGGCAGTGTTGCTTCAGTTTCTCAGAGGCAAACAAGTTTGATAGTGGGAAGTTTGTCACCCTCCAGTTCTCTCTGGGAAAACCGTTCTAGAAATGTGACTAAAAAACCAACATGTTGGGAGAGACGTCCGTGTGCACCTGCTCCCCGCGAGCGTCTTCTTCCACAGCTCGTCGTAGTGTCTTGCTCTGACTTGAGACAGTGCTGAGTCTTGTCTTGTCCATCTGGAGGAGGAGCAGACAGACCAGATTGTTTTCTTTAATGCACAAGAGCTTTGGCAGCTGCGATGATCTCAACATTTCTGGAGCGTTTTCAGCAAGTGCGTCAGGGTCAAGTGTTAATAATCAGATGTGTCATAAGAAATGCAAAGCAGGGCAGGCGGGGCCATGCAATGTTACTGTTACTGCCTCCTCCTCTGAGTAGAGTAACACAATGTTACATTGTGCATTATTATTTAGTTTGATTTCAGCTGTATGATTCATAAAACCGCATCAAAGCCCGAGACTGGCCCGGTCCGCCCGTTAATCCCATTATAACGGCCCAGCCCTAATCTGGGTCAGTCCAGACCGGCTTCGGGTTAGAAAGACAGCTCTACCTCTTCCTGCATCTGGAGGTGTAGATGTCTGTAATGGTGGGGAGACTGACTCCAACATCTTCTGTGCAGCCTTCACCACTCTCTGCAGAGCTTTTCTTTCTGCAGCTGTGCAGCCTCAATGCCACACGTTGATGCCGGAGCACAGGATGCTCTCCACTGCACACCTGTAGAAGGAGGTGAGGACTGAGCTTCCCAGACCAGCTCGTCTCAGCCGTCTGAGGAAGTAGAGTCTCTAGCTGTTTTCGCACTGCACGGCCCTCCCCAGCCCAGCTCGTCCCTGGTTGGCCCAGAGCCCGGCCTGGCCCGCCCCCGCTCATGCCGGGTTCCCACCGAACGCGTTTTGCGCCGCAAAAAATCTCCTACCGCACTGTGTTGGCTGCCTGTCAACAGACGTCTGTTCACATCGAACGCGTCTGCAGACGCGCAGTGGGAGCAGCGTCTGGCTCCTTTTCCGGTCAGGTTTGTTTTGTTTCTCTTTACACCGGGCAGATGAAATCAGCTGTACGTGAGATTCGTTACTACTTGAGTGGGGTTTTTACGAGCCGAACTGCAGCTCCGACAGTCTTTGTTGAGATTAAAATGTTTTTTAATGTTTGGGGTGACTGTACGCTCGAGCGGACAGCGGCAACTGTAAAAATGCCAAGTTTTCTACCGGAGGCTGGTTTCTTCATGGAGGTTCATTGGGTAAGTTTGAAAAGTCCAAAAGAAAGTTCTGTCGTTGTTGCGTCATCACATAGCAGAGTCTCTCCCGATTGGTTGCTGCAACGCAGCGAGCAGCCGAAGCATAGCCGAAGTAGGTCAAGGTTCATTTAATCGAACTCCGGCAGTCGCTGCCTGGACGCGCCGCGGGCGCTGAAAACGGCTGCCGCTCACTGCCGCGCTGCTTGAACTGCTGAAGACGCGCCACGCCAAGATGCGCGGCCACATAGACTTTGAATGTAAACCGGCTGCTTCGGCCGCGCGAAACGCGTTCGGTGGGAACCCGGCATCATTACGCATTGTTCGGAGAGCCTGCCTTGAAGAGGGTGGGAAGTTCTTGTGTGCGCGCTTGGTGTGTTTTAAGAGAGGAGACGCCGCTAAAAATATTTGTTAGCTGAATATATATATTAGTGTTTCTGAGTTTAATTTTTGTTAATAACTGATTACAAATCGGCTTATTTAATATGTGCGTAGCCAGGATTTTCTGAGGGGCGATCCATTAAAAGAAAACCTGGAACTACAAAATACAAGATACCCGTTGGCTCAGTGGAAGAGCGTCTAAATTTTATCTTGACTCAGGTTCGATTCTCACCTGGTTCAACTTATTTTACGTTTGTCTTTTATTGGAGAAAATAAAAAGGAGTTTGTGTTAACCACAGGCGTAACACAAACTCCTTTTTTTAAATAAATCCAATAAAAGACAAACGTGAAATAAGTTGAACCAGGTGAGAATTGAACCCGAGTCAAGATAAAATTTAGAGTGGAAAGCCGACGCTCTTCCACTGAGCCACCAAGGTACAGCAAACCCCCTACTTACGACTCCATCGACCTACGAACAACGGGACCTACGAACGTATCATATTTAATAAAAATATGAAATTACTGTATTAAAAAAATATATAATTATTATTTATTTTTTTGTGTGTTTAAATGTTCTTAATTTCATGTGTACATCACTTTGTTGCAGCTGTGGTTGTTTTAAAGGCTTTATAAATAATAATTATGATAAAAAAGATCATTTCTGATCATTTTTGAGCAATCTTGGGCAGCAGGAAGTAGGTCTTCAGTTTACACGGTCACAAATTAATGTAGAACACCGGACGCCATTTTAGGTTCAGTCACTGGGGTCTCCGGTCACAAATTAATGTAGGACACCGGACGCCATTTTAGGTTAGCTGCCGGGAGCCGGCCGAAGACTGGTGACCAGGATGGCTTCATATGGATTAATTACGAGCTGGAAACGTCTCTGTGAGCTCTGTGGACGTCTCAGGCTGGAGCAGGCTGGAGCAACAGCTGCAGATTGATCGCAGATTGCGCCGCACCGCCGCTCCAACACCAGCCCATGGCCTGGCTAGCAGAAGCTAGCCAGCTAGCTAACACAGGCCTTGAGCAGCTGCTCGGCCCGACAACAATCATGGCAACGCAAGGCAACCTAAGATGTCGGCTTTGACCATCTCAAAGTAAGAAAATATATTTTTATTTATTCTGTAAATGTGAATAGCAATGTTTAACATTACAGTACACTACTGTACGTGCTTAAATGTGTGCGCACGCTCCGTTAGCGGTATTTCCACGACCTACGAACGGAATAAGGACCTACGAACTGGACGCTAATTTCACCCCCTAGCTACGGCAGAATCGAGCTGCGAACCGTTCTTATCTCCCTAACTCGTTCGTAACTAGGGGGCTACCTGTATATTACTTTTTCAGGAGTCCACTTTTCCTATGGAATCGCCTCTCGTAACATCCTGGTTACGCGCAGGAGTTAGAGAATATTAGTTATATTTTAAAATCCTGGCTACGCGCAAGAGTTAGAGAATATTAGTTATATTTTAATGAAATTCAGTTTGCGCTGAAAGGCAGAAATGCTCTGTATGGGTGCACGCTTTGTGTTATTTACGTTCTAACATAAGCTGATTTGTAATCAGTTATTAACAAAAATTAAACTCGGAAACACTAATTCAGCTAACAATTTTTTAGGGGTTTCTGTAGTTAAATTTTTATGAAATTCATAGGGGTGTAACGGTACGCTAAAATCACATTTCGGTTCGGTTCAACTACAAGGAGGGCTCGGTTCGGTTTATTTTCGGTACAAAAAAAAAAGGACAAAATAAAGACTTACAAAATGTTTATTTTGAAAATATGCCAAAAATACGTTTGTACTGTACAGTATTGTAGTAATAAATAAAAGTGACCCATTTGGATGATATTTTAAATAAACAGCACTCTACAATAAAACTATTTTAACAATAATAAAAATCTTAATAAATACAATAACAGTCAGAACAATAAGCAGCAACAGACTGTTTACAATCTAACTAATCAAGTTTTTGTCCAGTAGCATCAGTGTGGCTGTATTTGTCCTCATTACTGTACTCACAACCTCTTCTTGGTGGGACAGGTGCTGGAAAAGTTCAGAGTTCAGTTCAGTCATCACACACTTCTTAGCTGCAGGTGATCTCTGGTGGATGTCTGTCCCAGACTGGAAATAAAACACAATAAAAAAATAAAAAAAGTTAATAAGATTATGATTTTGAATAAAAAAGATTATTTAGATAATTTTGATTTGATGTTTATTCATTCATTTTAAAAGAACAATACAAAACAGTTTCATCAGATACAAGAATACAAGTAGGATAAAATGAAAGGAGCAGAAAGAAGATGAAATCTTATTATATCTGCCCCTTATTTCACAGTTTGTTCAAACAATGATAACCTTCAAACTACATCACAAAATGAATAACTCTACTTAATTTTTCTAACTGTAATACACAAACTACATCACAAAATGAATAACTCTACTTAATTTTTCAACTGTAATACACAAACTACATCACAAAATGAATAACTCTACTTAATTTTTCTAACTGTAATACACAAACTACATCACAAAATGAATAACTACTTAATTTTTCTAACTGTAATACACAAACTATAATACATTGTTATTGCTCTGTAATACACAAACTGCTAAGCCCAGAATAGTTCAAAAAAGGGATTTGAAACATTTCTGTGAACAGTCATTCCTCTGGGATCTATCCCACTTTGATTGGCAACGTATTCTATTAATCAACGACGTGAACACCGCTTGGAATTATTTTCATGACAGTTTCATTTACTTTGTAAATAAACACGCCCCTTTCCGGAAGTTCAGGATAAAGGGCCGTGACAGCCCCTGGTTTACTCCTGAACTAGCTGACCTTCTGCATAGGAGAGATCATCTCTGGGCCGCAGCAAGAAAATCACACTCAGACACTGATTGGATGAATTTTCGGCAGCTGAGGAATAAATGCACAACTGCCATCAAAGCCGCAAAGCGTAATTACTTCTTATCTCAGACCTCCAAAAATCTAAACGATCCTAAAAAATTCTGGAAAACCATCAAATCTCTCTCAGGCATCCCCCAATCATCTGACCTTCCATCACAACTTCTTGTTGACTCTGTTCCTGTGTCAAATAAGCACGAGATCCTAAACTGTTTCAACAAACATTTTGTTGCTTCTAGTTCATTATTTGACACAGTTACAAATGGAAAATCATCCACTCCATCTAATAACCAAACTTCTACAAATCAAATCCCTCCTACAAGCCAATCCTCAGTTAATCACACCTTCTCATTTTCTCCGTTCTCAGTCAGTGAGGTAAATAAATTGCTAAATGATCTTGATCCTAAAAAATCTGCTGGTCCAGATGAACTTCCACCTTATTTCTTAAGGCTGGCTGCTCATATCATCACAGTCCCTGTGACCCACATCTTTAATCTGTCCATAAGCCAAAATTCCATTCCGGATGCTTGGAAAACAGCCTTTGTTCTTCCTTTGCTGAAGGGAGGTGACCCCACCGCACTGAACAACTATCGACCAATCTCTAAACTCTGCATTTTAGCCAAGGTTCTAGAAAATTTGATAAACTCTCAGATCAAAAATTATTTGGACTCATTTAACATCTTACCTCTCCATCAATCTGGTTTCAGGAAAAAACACAGCACAACGACTGCTTCTTTGAAGGTTCTTAATGACGTTGTTGAAGCATTGGATGCTAAGAATTATTGTGCTGCACTTTTCTTAGATCTGTCTAAAGCTTTTGACACAGTGGATCATAACATCTTGTGTCATAAGCTCTCAGAAATTGGGTTCTCTGATCACACCATTGGTTGGTTTTCTAATTATCTGTCCAATCGGAAGCAATGTGTTCAGCACAATGGTACTTCTTCCAGTTATTTAACGGTTAAAAATGGTGTACCACAAGGCTCAGTCTTAGGACCAACCCTCTTTACAATTTACATAGCTCATGTAGGTCAGAGCATCCCTGATGCATCCTTACATTTCTATGCTGATGACACAGTTGTTTACTGTCAAGCTAAAACAGTTGCTAAGGCTTTCCAGTTTTTGCAATCCGCTTTTGACATCATCCAGTCTGATTTGTTCCGTCTCAAACTTGTACTAAATGCTGAAAAAACAAAAGGGATGTTTTTTCAAGTAGGAAGTCGGTCCCAGCAGATCTTCCTCTGATTTTATCCTCAAATGGTGTCCCAATTGAGTTTGTTGATTCCTATAAATATTTGGGTATACTGGTTGATTCACAGCTCTCTTTTAAACTCCATGTGGAAAACCTAGTAAAGAAACTGAAAGTTAAACTGGGTTTCTTTTTCAGAAACAGATCATGTCTAACACTGAATGTTAGGAAACGCCTTGTATCTGTGACTTTCCTCCCCTCCATTGATTACGGTGACATTCTCTACATGAATGCTCCTACAAGCACCCTGCGGATGTTGGATGTTGTCTACCATGGTGCTCTAAGATTCATAACTGGCTGTGATTATCGTACCCACCACTGCACCCTGTATTCACTGGTTAACTGGACATCATTAACCTCACGCAGACTTTTCCACTGGTACATTTTCATCTTTAAATCACTTCTCGGTCTGCTGCCCTCATACATCTCCTCCTACATGTCTTTACGTGAGTGCAGCTACAGTGTGCGCTCTCAGGACATCATCACCTGCAGTGTTCCGTCAGTGAGGACTGAACTTGGAAAAAGGGCCTTCTCCTACTCTGCTCCTGCTTCCTGGAATACAGGAAGCCCTCGAGTTACGTCAGGGATTGGGACCTACGAGTGTGACTT
Organism: Garcialebias charrua; assembly: GCA_038048925.1. NCBI lineage: Eukaryota > Metazoa > Chordata > Actinopteri > Cyprinodontiformes > Rivulidae > Garcialebias > Garcialebias charrua. Next base: position 22,685 of record JBBPBX010053885.1, read on the forward strand.
AGGTCGATGTTGTCGTACCTCGCGGACCAAAAACACCTGCCTGTCGTAGGTCCGCGTTTCTGACATAGGTCGCGGCTATACCGCTAACGGAGCGCCGCACACATATTTAATGGCATGAGACTGAACAAGCAGACATACTAGGCCATAAACATGCACAGAACTGTACAGTAAATGAATACTGTACAATAAATAAAAAATATAATGTCTTACTTTGAGCTGGTCAAAGCCTGCCTTCGTCTTTTAGCATCAGCTCGCACCCGTCCGAGCTCCCCCAGCTTCCTTACGCTCCACACGCACACACGTGGTCAAAACTGTTTAAAAGAATGACTGTTAGCTTCTTAACTTCATACATTTGGAGCCAGAAAAAAAAAAACTTACTGAAAGCCGTTTCTCCGCGATAATCCTCCATCCAAAACAAGCTCGGCGTTAGCTACGGTTAGGCCCCGCCATTAGCAGCAATGGTTAGCATGTCAGTTCATTCAAAAAGGCTGTCGGCTTTGTATCTCCGCGTTAGCTCGGTGTCCCCCGACTGCCAGGCGGACATTTGCGGCGAGCTCCCGGCCGCAGATGGCCCCTCCGCGGCATGTCGGCTCGGTGTCTTCGCCTGTGTTAGCTGCTCTGTTAGCTGCTGTCGTTAGCATGTCGGGCGGCGTTGTGGGAGCGATCGCGGGGCGATCCGCGGCTGCTCCTCCGGGCCTGAGACGTCCACAGAGTTGACCGAGTGTTTCCAGCAAATTTATCCGTATGAGGCAACCCTGATCGGACACACAGTCCTCTAGAGCCAGCTGACAGGAGCATCTATGGCGGAGCTCCATTGACCGCAGTAGACAATTGTAAAATGGCGACCGGAAACGACCGGAAGTTGCGTAAATACGATAAAATTGTAATAAAAACGTAATATTAATAATTATACTTTATTTATAAAGCCATTTAAAACAACCACAGCTGCAACAAAGTGCTATACACATGAAATTAATAACATTTAAACACAAAAAAAAAAAAA
>JBBPBX010053886.1:0-14899 GCA_038048925.1 Garcialebias charrua
AGCCATACCCTGTGTGCCACACGCATTGCTGAAGATGCGGGCCCTGCATACATGGCTAAACCAACAAAAACGACCTGCCCCCGTCTGGGTGAGCAGGAAAGTTTAGAATCATTTCAAAGTGCCTGAGGGCCCTGGAACCTTGGAGGGACCTGTCTGTGTTCACGGAAGGGGTCCCGTAAGGTAAGGTGTCATCCCATGTGGTCATCACGACGGACGCCTCAAAAACAGGATGGGGAGGCAGTCTGCAGAAATCAGAATGCCCGAGGCCTCTGGAATGAGCAGGAAGCAAGATTGTACATCAACTTCCTGGTGTTGTTGGCCGTATTCCTGTCAGCAAAATACTTATTTGGTAAAGGTCTGATTGCGGGACAGCACGTCCAGGTGTAATCAGATAACAAAACCACGGTGTCCTTCATTAACTGGGAAGGGGGGACGAGATCCCGAGCCCTCCTCAGCCTGACACAGAGGATGCTCACATGGTACGCTCCAGGATTATTGTCGCTCAGGGTGACTCATGTTCCGAGTGAACTGAGTTACGGAGTGAATGCCCTCTCAAGAGGGCCTCTTTTGGAATCAGAATGAAGACTGAACCTACGGGTCGTGGATCAGGTCTGGTCACGGTTTGGGAGAGCCTCGGAGGACTTGTTCCCATGCAGAGCCCGTTCACAATGTGACCTCTACTTCTCTATGTTCAGGGATACCATGGCAGTTGCCTTCTTACAGAGACCTGCTGACTCAGGCATGCGTATCTACACCCACGCCCGGAGCTGTGGCAGCCTTCAGCCTGGCCACTGAAGGGAACTGGCTGAGGGCCTAAGGCCTGATCGTCTTTGTTCCAACAACAACAACAACATACACAAGGGAGACCCTTGGTGTTTATGTTTACTTGGGAGTTGCTTCAGTGGAAGGGTTCCCCTCTCCTCTGACAGTTCTCCAACATCAGGATGGGCCTCTTTGACAGTCCTAGTAATTGTCTGTTCAAGAAGCAGATGAGGGACTCGTGCGTGCCCCTTGTACGTATGAAATTTTCTCCCCTGGGACCTGGAAGGTTACCCTGTGCTTGAACTGGGTTTTCTACCTCTACATTGCCATCTGATTGCCAGTGGCGTAATAGGTCCTTTGCTCTTTTCCTCCTGCTTCTCAAGATTTCCAGGGAAAAGGAAATGATGGTAACATCAGGCTGATGTTTCTACATGTGGCATTTTTCTTCTCAGGCTGTGCTCTCTACACACCTTGTAGAGAGCGGCTGGAAAATGCCTGTCTTTTTTAAGGAGGATGTTCTCACTTGCATTTTGCTGAGCATTTCAAGGGCGTGAATGCACCGAGAGAACCAGACTGAAAGGGAACTGAAAGTTATGCACCATAACTCATGTTCCCTGAAGGAAGGGAACGAGGTGCAACATATCTGGCCAAGGGAGTAACTTTGTGTTGAAAGTTGGTGGGGACGGAAATCGAAAATGCTGCATCTGCTTTTTTGGACAAAGTACCGGTACTTTTTTCAATTGTGTATGTCATAATAACAATAACAGTTGTATGACACCCTTACTAGAGTTCAACAGCTGTATGACACCCTTACTAGCAGTGTAACAGCTGTATGACACCCTGAGTTAGCATTTATCCTGTCAGATCATTGTACAATGTTACTAACACCTTCATTTTCATTTCATCAGCACACAAGTTTTATACAAAAAGTCTTTGGAAGAAGGCACGATACAGAAAGACATTGTTAACAGGAATAACAATAAAAAACTTTATTTAAATAGGACCTTCCAGCAACAACTTGCATTGTCCAAAGAGCATTACAAGATAATAAAGATAAAGGTTGAATGAATGAATGAAAATAATACTACAAACCGGATTCCAAAAAAGTTGGGACACTAAACAAATTGTGAATAAAAACTGAATGCAATGATGTGAAGATGGCAAATGTCAATATTTTATTCGTAATAGAACATAGATGACAGATCAAAAGTTTAATCTGAGTAAATGCCTTTCAATGCTGAAAGCTCGGTGAAGTGCATTTTAGAGAAAGATGGATGGGCGTCAGCGGCTTAAATACCCAGAGGGAGGGGCCTCTGGCGCGACGCTGACGCCCTCGCCGTAAAGGCGTGAGTGTATTACTTCAGGTAACCGCGCAGAGGCGCTGATTCCCATAGCATATGTTGCACCTCGTTCCCTTCCTTCAGGGAACATGAGTTATGGTGCATAACTTTCAGTTATGAATCTTAGTGCACCATGATAGACAACATCCAACATCTGCAGGGTGCTTGTAGGAGCATTCATGTAGATAATGTCATCGTAATCAATGGAGGGGAGGAAAGTCACAGATACAAGGCGTTTCCTAACATTCAGTGTTAGACAGGATCTGTTTCTGAAAGAAAAAAAAAACAGTTTAACTTTCAGTTTCTTTACTAGGTTTTCCACGTGTAGTTTAAAAGAGAGATGCGAATCGACCAGGATACCCAAATATTTATAGGAATCAACAAACTCAATATGGACACCATTTGAGGATAAAATAAGAGGAAGAACTGCTGGGACCGATTTCCTATTTGAAAAAAGCATCCCTTTAGTTTTATCAGCATTTAGGACAAATTTGAGACAGAACAAATCTGACTGGATGATGTCAAAAGAGGATTGCAAAAGCTGGAAAGCCTTAGCAACTGCTTTAGCTCTACAGTAAACAACTGTGTCATCAGCATAGAAATGTAAGGATGCATCAGGGATGCTCTGACCTACATTACCTATGTAGATTGTAAAGAGGGTTGGTCCTAAGACTGAGCCTTGTGGTACACCATTTTTGACTGTTAAATAACTGGAAGAAGTACCGTTATGTTTGCTGCTTTTAGTAAGACTGAATTTGTTGGTGCAACCATATGTGAGCTGCTGGTTTATAGATTATTAGAAACAACAAAACCAAAACATGAAAACTGACACAAAAAAACAAAACCCCAGTTTGTATCACATTTATAATCAAACGTTTGTTTTTTAACACCTCACTTGCATTAACCAGACGAACACTCATTTTACACACGAGGGTTTCCAGTCATCCCAACAGGCGCTCTGGTGGGACCAGTGAATCCAGCTCGCAGACGTGTCGACGCACGTTCATTTACAGATTCGCTGCAGTTGGGATCTAACGCATCGTGTTTCCTGGAAGCTCTGCTCACACAGCCGCCTCGTCAGGAGTCGTGCAGTTGTGTTTTCATTTGACGCAGGCCTGCAGTGTTGACGGCACTCTCTGTTTGTTTCGGCGAGCACAGCGAGATCAGATCTCTGTGGTGTCGTCGTCGACTTTATTACTTTTCGGCTGCGCCATCGGGCTCTGCTAATTGGATTCGTCTTCATTGCCTCAGCAGGAGGAAGCTCCAACCTGTAAAGTATTCCAGTTATTAGCCTTGAAAAAGAGATGCGGAATGTGGGCCTCGATTTGGTTGCTTCTAAAAATAGAAACACCGATGGATGGCCGACGAGCGCGTCTACGTGTGTGCGTGTGCAGTTATCGTGTGAACGAAGCGTTCGCTCTATTGTTGATCCATCTTTCTCGTCCCGCAGTTTTCAACTATTTCAACAAATCATGAATCAAAACATTCAGCTCTTTCAGCTATGACTTTTGGTCTTGGTGCAACTTTAGCTTTTTGAAATAGCCTTTTCTGCCATTTTTTCCTCATATACATCCTTCAAATCTGTTTACAACCTTTTACTGCTCATTTCACATTTTGTTCTGCTTCAGCTTCTTTCTACTTCCTTGTCCAATTTGAAACTTTTTCAGCTGATTCTTGCGGTTTTTCAGCTTTGTGCACCTTGCTGCTTTAACTACAACATTTTTGTGCTAACTCCTTTCTGCTAATTTCAGCTTATTGTTATGCTCCTTTTAGCTTATTTTTGCAAGTTTTTTTTTGGCTATTTCAGCTACTATTTAGCTGTTTTGTGCTAATTTTAGCTTTTTCAGCTAATTCCACATCCTTTGCGATAATTTCAACTTTTTCTGCCTAATTCAGCAAAAATGTGCTCTCTCCACTTCCTTCTGGTAACTTAAGCTTCTTTCTGCTTTTTTAGCTACATTTCAGCAGGGTGTTTTTTGTTGTTTCTAATTTCAGCTTTTTTCCAGATGATTTCCATTTTTCTTCATTTCTGTTTCTTTCAGCGTAATTGGGCAAACGTGTTCTTTCTGCTTTCTTCCGCTTATTTAAGCTTGTTCTAATTTTTTAGCTTTTTTTTCAGCTGTTTTCAGATAAATTCAAATTTATTGTGGTAATTTTTGCTACTACTTTAGCACTTTGAGATTTTTATTAATGAAAAGTGCATTATAAATTGAATTCATTATTATTATTATTATTACTTTCATTCTATCAAAGTCCATGCTCAGTAATCCAGGTAGAAAATCCAACAAAGTTCAGTCAGGTCGTCTGGACTGTTTCTTTTTAAATTTTGTTGAGACGTTTCATCCTTCATCCAGAGGACTTCATCAATCCAAGGAGCCACAAACAAACTCATGGTCTCACAAGCAGCACCAGCACACTGGTTGGTCCACCAGGGGAGTGTGCTGCTTGTTGGACTGTGTTTGTTTGTGGCTCCTCAGATTGATGAAGTCCTTTGGATGAAGAATGAAACGTCTCAACAACAAAACATCCATCCATTCATCCATTTTCGTCCGCTTATCCGGGGTCGGGTCGCGGGGGTAGCAGCCTAAGTAGGGAGGCCCAGACTTCCCTCTCCCCAGCCACTTGGAGCAGCTCCTCTGGGGGAATCCCAAGGCGTTCCCAGGCCAGCCGAGAAACATAGTCCCTCCAGCGTATCCTGGGTCTTCCTCTGGGTCTCCTCCCGGTGGGACATGCCCGGAACACCTCACCAGGGAGGCGTCCAGGAGGCATCCTAACCAGATGCCCGAGCCACCTCAACTGGCTCCTCTCGATGTGGAGAAGCAGCGGCTCTACTCCGAGTCCCTCCCGGATGACTGAGCTTCTCACCCTATCTCTAAGGGAGAGTCCAGACACCCTGCGGAGAAAACTCATTTCAGCCGCTTGTATCCGAGATCTTGTTCTTTCGGTCATAACCCAAAGCTCATGACCATAGATGAGGGTAGTAGATCGATCGGTAAATTGAGAGCTTTGCCTTTTGACTCAGCTCTCTCTTCACCACGACAGACCGGTACAGCGCCCGCTTCACTGCAGATGCTGCACCTATCCGCTTATCGATATCATGCTCCATTTTCCCCTCATTTGTGAACAAGATCACAAGATACTTAAACTCCTCCACTTGGGGCAGGACCTCCTCCCCGACCCGGAGAGGGCACTATACCAGGGGCAGCCGGCCAATAGAGGGCGCTAGGGCACAACCCACTGGAACTTCTGGAGCTATTCACCATTTTACATTGAAGACTTTAAAAAAAATAAAAATAAAAATGAAATAATAAAATAAACATATTTCGAAATATATGCATATATGTTTTTAGTTGTGAAGGATAAATATTTTATGAGTAACGATGAGTTATATTGTTTATTTCATAAAACGTTTTCTGTTTGGTGACGTATTTCTGGTCCTGGGGGCGCATGAATCTTATCCATAGACTCTCGTTATAAATGGTGCATGCGCAGTTATTCCACGACGTTACAAAAGGACACGTCCAACGTGAGCTGTACCTACCGATCACGTGCTTCCGGTCTCTTTTTTTTTTTGGTCTGGGAAATGAGCCATGCAGTAACTCAAAGCAGGCTGGCTCAGGTAGGTTTTAAATCATTGAAAGCCATTTATCTAATGCTTATTTGCCATTGATATGCCTCTCAACTTTTAGAAGTCTCTGTTTGTAAAAAAGTCTTCGGCTGACTGTTTATTCTAAAAGTGGCAACTGAGTTTGTTTCTGGAGCTAGCATGCTAATGCTAGTCTTTATTTAATACTGTACTTATATTATTATATTACCATTTCTGACTGATATGCCTCTCAACTTTTAGATGGCTCTGTTTGTGAAAAAAAACCTTCTGCTGACTGCAAGTGGGAACTGGTGAGTTTGTATTTTTCTGTGTTTGTTTGTGGAGTTAGGATGCCGCGCTAGCTTCCTGGTTATTGTATTGGACTGTGATGGCTACATTTATTTCAATTTGCTTATAAAAAATATCAAACATTAATAATTTTTTATACTAAATGTCACTGGTGGTGTTTTACTATTTCTTAACACTGTATAGATCTGGAGAATGAAAACAAAGCCTCTTGCAAGTAACTAGCTCCTATTAACATTGAAACATTTAAGGTACATTTTTATATGGTGAAATGCTATAAATGCTAAGGTGCATTAGGACCTTTAAAATTAGGAATATTTAAGAGAACCGGTACAAAAAAAAGAGCTTGAATCTATTTATATTATGAACTTGTTTTACTATAATAATGTAAAGGATTATGAGGAGGTCAATATTAATACTGACCTCTTTACCTTAATTAATTTACTTATTCAGATTGAATAGTAAATTCACGGATTCTTTTCTTTTTCAGTTTACTCAATATATCTGTGATCTTTATGATGGATAAATAAACAGAGCCATTAAGTGACAATGGACACGTTAACTTAGTTTGATATGTCAAAGAGACACTATCATTTATTTAAAATGAATCAACTAAATTAACACCATTACACTTGATTGACATGATTTCACTTTCTTTCAAATTAATACGTCAGCACACTTAAATTTAACACAACAGACTTCAATATTGGATGTTAACATATTTAGTCTGTGGGCTCTTCAGCTTAATTATAGTTTCCAGCTTAGATAGAGAGGGGAAAGAGTAGGAGGAAAGATTTAAGAAGAAATTATCGTGAGCATGATACCAGAGTGACACTTCTCCTCCGACTTCTGCTAAAATCCAGGTACGTTTTGTAAACAGCTCTTTACCTTTTGACGACGGCCCGGTAAGAGGGAAGACCTTGTAGCTTTTCAGATGCACGGGTCCTTGTGGGAACCAGTACAATACCTTCAAGCAGGGTTCTGGTTTACGTTTTCCAACGTCTCCTGGTTTTCGCTTGGTCATCAGAGAATATGTCAGCTTCAGGCCTCTGACTTCAAGATAAACTTATTCCAGGAAGGAATAAACAAAGTTCTTGAGCTTACGCTTGTTCGAAGTGGACCCATAACAACATGTTATCAGTCCCAGCTGGATGACGAGTCCTTAGCGCGTGACTTGTGGTCATTCAGCTCTTTGGAAGGTTCACATCATCTTTCGAAGCTCCCAGAAACTCTCTCGGACTCTTGCCGACTCTGTAGTTCCAGCAACAGCTTAGAACTTAAAGAAGGATCAAAGAGAGGAGTGAGGCTTGTCTCTTTTTCATTGGTCCACGGACCAGTTGAGCAATTCACTTGCCGTTATCACGACCCAAGGTTACAGCCCGAGCAGAGGGAAATTGTTTAGGAAAAGACAGAGCAGCTGGAGCCCTTTTCAGGAGAAACAACGGATTAAACTGTCTTCTTATTTCTAAACAAAACAGTCGGGTCTCTGTGACCCGAGATTTCACCTTTAACACAGCAGTGAACACCGTTTAACTCTTACAGAATAACACAGCTTAAAAGCACACATCATGAAAATGACAAAAGTTATTCTTTTGATCACATCAGCCTAAAATCAAAGATAGAAATAGTCTCTTTTTGGTGACTATGTTATCAGATTATAGCTAAATGAATGATTTTGTAGTAAATGTCTTGCTTTACTGAGAGGTCAGTAAAGGTCATCTCTGGAACAGTTCAAAAGTACACAGGTGTCTTAAAAGTGGACAAGGTCATGCCCACTACATCTCCCCCCTTTTGGAAGCCATCGCCAGTCCTTGGGGATGGGGTCCAACACGAAAGGAAACCTTGAACTGTCTTTGATCTTGAAGTAATCCAGCAAGTGGAAAAGAAAAATCAAAAATTATAATCCCATAAAGTTTTTGGAAATTCCATACTGTTCGGAGGTAATCCCATTGCGAAAAGCTTTTAATCCCTTGGAAAACTGAGTCTGTTAACTCTTGGCAAACAAAGTCTGTGATCCTTTGGGAAACAATCTTGAAATCATCCCCCGTAGCTGAGTGGACTCCTTGAGGAGCAGGTGAAGGGAGCTGAGTAGACCACCCAGGTGAGACAGCAGGGTAAGCTGGTGTATAAGAAGACTGCACCGGAGCTGGGGATGTGAACACTCTAGTAGCTTGGTGAGCAGCTTCAATTTGAATAGCCAACTGTAGCGCAGTCTCCAATGTTTTAACCCCCTGCTCATGACATCGCAGTTGGAGGTATGGGTCAAGTCCAGCAATAAAGCGTCTAAATTTTTCTCCCTGTTTAGCATTATCGCCATAAGTTGGAAAAGCTTCCTCGACCAAACGGCAAATTTCTGCAGCGAACACAGGAAGAGCTTCACCAGGGAGGCGGCTGCGTGCATTAATGTAGCTCTGGAAAGTCGACAAATAAGCAGTTTGTCCAAACACGCTTTTCAGCTTTTCCTTCGTGGCCGAATAGTCTGTTTTAACTGCATCGGATAAACTGTCCCAGTAACTAAAAGCAGCTCCCCCCAAGTATGTAGGCAACAGTTTCGCCAAACTATCTTCAGAAGCATCAGGATCAGCCTCAACAGTCACTTCGAAACGTCTGCACCATTTTGAAAAATCTTCTTTTCCATCCCCCACTAAAACGTGGCTGTACTGTGGCCTAGCACGGCCCGCAGCAGAATGAAAAGGTAATTGTTCCCAAAAATTACTCTCCATCACTGAATATTAGTCGTTGTAACTAGTAGCAAAAAAAAATTGGAGGAATAAAAAATAAAAATCCGTCTTTAACAGCAGCTAAATGCGCCTATCAGTGTGTGCAGCATTAGCTATCAGGCTAATAGCAAGCTAAGCATGTGCTCACCGCTCCAATCGCTGAAAGCGTCCACAAACCCGCTGCCACCAGTGTAACACCACCGCTTGAGGTGGAGAAGTGTTACAAACACATCCGAAGGTCGTGGGGTGGAGAAGGAGTAACCACGCTGAAAGGGAATAGCTTGGCTGCACGAACTTTATTCAGCTCTTCAATACAACGTCATTCCCTCATGAACGCAGCCCGCGTCTGCGGCTGTTTCGCCCGCTCAGTCTGAACACACCCAAAAACCCACGAAGAAGAAATCTCTTAAAGACACAGTAACCTAAATACATAACTGCCCAAATAAATCATCTTACATCAAAACAAATCAAAATAAATCATCTTACATACTTCCCCCTCTTTAAATGAAATGTCCTCATTTCAAAATAAGGTAACCATAATGACAATAAAAGAAAATAAATCATCTTNCAAGCCAATGCTTTAAGCCACTGAGGTGATACACCGGGGTAGTGATGACGTGCTGATTTTTACCTTGCCAGATGAAATAAAGTCAGAACTGTCCTTGCTCGTTTGCAGGTACCGGTAATTCATTTATTCTTTACATTTCATCTGTGTCCATTTAAAGGCAATACATATCCCCAGAACGCTTGCATCTGTTGACAGCATCTAGTTTATTTCGCATTCAGCGGTCAATAACTGTTTCCCTCTTCCGGGTGGAACACCTGATCTCACAAAGAAAGGTTCCTACTATATAGACAGCTGATATGACTTACCATATTTTCCAGTCTATAAGTCACAACTTTTTGCCTAATTTGCATGCCCTGCGACTAATAGAGAGGTGAGACGTGTTTATGGATTTTTCCCATATTTTTAGACCAATTTTTGGCTCAGATATGACGGTTTTTCATTTTGGCAAAAAATGGTGCAGTGCCACTTTCGGCCGCTAGGGTACACTGACTGTTCCCACCTCATGTGTCCGACGGCAGCCTCCTCTGGTTGGACACACTCTGTCGCTGCCCGGCCTCCTGCTCTGGAGGTATGAACTACTGTTAGCTCAGTGTTAGCAAAATAAGTCAAGAACCACAAGACAGATTTTTATCAAACTTACAGAAAGTAATCACTGTTTGGACATTTACAACTGATTAGCTTTATGAGATGTTTGAGATAAAATTCAATGTTTCATAGATGCAAATGTGTCACGTTTAGCTACTATTTATCTAAATAGCTCATAAACCACACTGCGGATTTTCTTTAAACTTACAAAAAGTAATTATTTGGTGTTCATTTACAAACTGTTAGCTGTTGGAGTTATTTGAGATAAAATTTGATGTTTTATAGACGTAAATGTGTTGCGGTTAAGGCTCCAGTATAGCTCTGCTTTCGGCCGTATGCCGGTCCGTGCACGCGTTCTGTGCGCAGGCAGTTCACCCCCATAGCTCAGCGTGAGGCTCCAGCATTTTCGCACCAAATTCTTGACGTCATTTGAGCAGATGCAGGGCAGAGCGTTTACCTACGGGACAAATTGATGTCGCTTATTGGTCATTTGCTGACACGCCTTCTGAATTGATTGACAGGTCGGGTGGAAAAAAAAGGGGAGAGCCGGCAGCTTCTGCCGCAGAGGTGTTCTGTGTTTATATGTTAATAAAAAGTTCTAAAAAATAAAATAAAAACAGGGAGCGCTGGTCCTGTTGCCCACACATCAGACCATTACACCAGGAAATCTGCAGAACCTTGCACAGCCACGTTGAACCCGAGTTTAATTCGCTCGTGACAAATTCATTTATTTCTCATCATTTCAGTCATGGAGTCGGCGGAGGAGGAAGCGATCACTGCCTTTTTGCAAAAAAACAAAAGAAAAGTCCAGATCAGGGATGAAGAAGGGGAATTTATTACATTTGTGTCACATACAAAACAGTCTGGCACCGGGCAGTTTATTGTGCGACAACGCGTTTGCGTTCGCGGTCGTAAAATTTGAGCTTGGCACATTCATGCCCTGCGGGGCTACGCTTGTGCCTCTGAGTTCGAACGGCATAGAGTGGCGTATGGCCGAACGCAGAGCTATACTGGAGCCTTTAGCTTCTTTTTTTTCCTGCTATTATTTATCTAAATAGCTCATAAACCACACCGCAGATTTTCTTTAAACTTACAGAAAGTAATTATTTGGTGTTCAAAACTATTAGCTGTTGGAGTTGTTTGAGCTAAAATTCGATTTATTTATAATTTATTTTTGCAGCGCGCGCGACAGTTTGGACGACGTCAAAGCGAAACAATTTAAATCCAGCAGATTTGACCATTACGTGAATTTATTAAGGAACGGTTAAGCTAAGACACATCTTTGCTATAATTTTCAGCAGACAAATAATTGTTTTTACCGTGTTAATCTTGTTAAAAGTCCTTCCGTGCATGCTTCTGTGGCCGCCATTTTCAGCAGGGCAAATGAGGCGCTGACGCGTCGCGTAGCGGTGACGCATAATAGATGCGACTTAAATAAAGGTGCAACACGTTTATGGATTTTTCCAATTTATTGCCAATAATTGGACAAAGCGACTTATAGAAAGGTGAGACTTATCATTCATTCATTCATTCATTCAACCTTTATTTAGTCAGGTAAATCTTTTGAACCTCATGGGCTCATTTACGAAAGCGACCTGCTAAAACTAAAGAACAATGAACAGCAATGGTAGAATTTCCTTAAACAATAAACAATCAAACAATAAACAATAGAAAACAAAAGAGAGAGAAAAAAAAATATATATATATATATATATATATATATATATATATATATATATATATATATATATATATATATATATATATATACATATAATATATATATATACATACATACATACATATACATTCCTCCTTTTAACAAAGTATCAAAAAACTAGCAAAACATTATAAGGTATATGTATAAAATCAAAGACAGGAACAAATCTGCATTGGTTTTTGCCAGGATTCCAACAGATTCTGAAAACCATTTAGAGAAGTCAAGGTCGAGAGCTTCAGATCTTTTTGTAAGATATTCCATGAAGCAGGAGCAGAGTAGGAGAAGGCCCTTTTTCCAAGTTCAGTCCTCACTGACGGAACACTGCAGGTAATCATGTCCTGAGAGCGCACGCTGTAGCTGCACTCACGCAAAGACATGTAGGAGGAGATGTATGAGGGCAGCAGACCAAGAAGTGATTTGAAGATGAAAATGTACCAGTGGAAGAGTCTGCGTGAGGTTAATGATGTCCAGTTAACCAGTGAATACAGGGTGCAGTGGTGGGTACGATAATCACAACCAGTTATGAATCTTAGTGCACCATGATAGACAACATCCAACATCCGCAGGGTGCTTGTAGGAGCATTCATGTAGAGAATGTCACCGTAATCAATGGAGGGAAGGAAAGTCACAGATACAAGGCGTTTCCTAACATTCAGTGTTAGACATGATCTGTTTCTGAAAAAGAAACCCAGTTTAACTTTCAGTTTCTTCACTAGGTTTTCCACGTGGAGTTTAAAAGAGAGATGTGAATCGATCAGGATACCCAGATATTTATAGGAATCAACAAACTCAATAGGGACACCATTTGAAGATAAAATCAGAGGAGGATCTGCTGGAACCGCCTTCCTATTTGAAAAAAACATCCCTTTTGTTTTATCAGCATTTAGGACAAGTTTGAGACGGAACAAATCTGACTGGATGATGTCAAAAGCGGATTGCAGTAACTGGAAAGCCTTAGCTACTGTTTTAGCTCGGCAATAAACAACTGTATCATCAGCATAGAAATGTAAGGATGCATCAGGGATGCAGTGACCTACATTAGCTATGTAGATTGTAAAGAGAGTGGGTCCTAAAACTGAGCCTTGTGGTACACCATTTTTAACTGTTAAATAGCTGGAAAAAGTACCGTTATGTTGAACACATTGCCTCCGATTGGAAAGATAGTTAGAAAACCAACCGATGGTGTGATCAGAGAAACCGATTTCTGAGAGCTTATGACACAGGATGTTATGATCCACAGTGTCAAAAGCTTTAGACAGGTCTAAGAAAAGTGCAGCACAATAGTCCTTAGCATCCAATGCTTCAACAACATCATTCAGAACCTTCAGAGAAGCAGTTGTTGTGCTGTGTTTTTTCCTGAAACCAGATTGATGAAGAGGTAAGATGTTAAATGAGTCCAGATAATTTTTGATCTGAGAGTTTATCAGTTTTTCTAGAACCTTGGCTAAGATGCAGAGTTTAGAGATCGGTCGATAATTGTTCAATGAGGTGGGGTCACCTCCCTTCAGCAAAGGAAGAACAAAGGCTGTTTTCCAAGCATCCGGAATGGTGTTTTGGCTTATGGACAGATTAAAGATGTGGGTCACAGGGACTGTGATGATATGAGCAGCCAGCCTTAAGAAATAAGGTGGAAGTTCATCTGGACCTGCAGATTTTTTAGGATCAAGATCATTTAACAGTTTATTTACCTCACTGACTGAGAACGGAGAAAAAGAGAAGGTGTGATTAACAGATGGTTGACTTGTAGGAGGGATTTGATTTGTAGAAGTTTGATTATTAGATAAAGTGGCTGATTTTCCGTTTGTAACTGTGTCAAATAATGAACTAGAAGCAACAAAATGTTTATTGAAACAGTTCAGGATCTCGTGCTTATTTGACACAGGAACAGAGTCAACAAGAAAAAATCAGGCGGAAAATACGGTAATACCCGTTCACAAATATATTTATTTATCACCAGCTCCTATACACCGGCCCGTAATTGTTATGGCAGGCAGACACAACAATTCCATGCAATAACAACAATAGGAGCCAAATGTGAGAAGAAAAATAAACAAATAAATAAATTGTCAGTTATACAGAAATGCAAACTACTTTGATTCAATTTACACCCTTTGTATCAAACAGAGTTTAATAATCGGTCTCTCGATAATGTTGTTCTTGGTCTGCAGCTTGACAGAACGCACCATGCCTCTTTTGTAAGTGGAAATTGTTATCACTTTAGCAAGAGTCCAGGAACCACGCTGGGCAGAAGAATCCATGATGACGACGACGTCGCCAGATTTTAAACTCTGTTTCCTTTGATTCCACTCTGCCTCTCTTGCAATGATGGCAAGTACTCCCTGATCCAGCGTTTCCAAAACAAATCCGAGATATACTGAACTTGTCTCCAACGTTTCACATACAGGTACATATCAGAGGGTTCAAATAGCCCAGGTGGTAAGGTAGGTTTTCCCTTTAACCCAGAGCTTCTCAATTGTTTTAAAATTGTTTTAGACCTTAATTACTGGTATTTTTATATTCTGTGTATTTTTTATATTCTCTGTACAGTAATTGTTTTATCTTCAGAATCAGCTTTATTGTCATTGCACAGAAGCACAACGAAATTACATTTCAGTACAGCCCATCCAAAGAAACAAAAAGTACTGAAAGTCTAGCACAACAATTTCCTGCGGGATTGATAAAGTTCTATCTTATCTTATCTGTGTTCTTTGTTTAAAACAAGTCTCTCTTGTAAATGAGTCCTCTTAACACCATGAGATTAAAGGCTCTCACAGACTCCGGCAGACTTCTGTCCAGGGAGGTAGCGCTTACTGGATTAGACTCGAAGTGGATGCCCACAAGGCATGTCCGTGCAAAAATCAATTTCTCCGACCGCGTACATGTACTCTGTGTCGCACAATAAACTGCCCGGTGATGGACTGTTTAGTTTGCAACACCAATGTATTAAATTTCCCTTCTTCATCCCTGATCTGCTTTAATGCCCTCTTCCACCTCTGGGCTGGGCTGGTGTGTCGGCTGCAGGACCAGCGCTCCTTTTTTTTAAATTTATTTTTAATACATTTTTATTAACAACATATAAACACAGAACACTGCTGCCTGTGTGTGGACTGCCAGCTCTCGTATTTTTATTTTATTTTTATTTTTTTGGGTGGGGGTGGGGGGGCGACCTGTCAATCAATTGTAAATTACTTTTGTTTAAATATAGTTTTGGGAAAAGGGGGCAGATATAAGATTTATTCTTCTGCTGCCTTTCATTTTATTTGTTGATTGTGTATATATATACTGTATATATACATGTGTATATATACATGT
>JBBPBX010053887.1:0-23687 GCA_038048925.1 Garcialebias charrua
TAGAAGGTGCACATGATGGGGGTTGAAGCTCCAGCCCTTTTCAGCTTGCGGAGAAAGTAGAGACGCTGGTGAGCCTTCTTGGCCAGTGATGCAGTGTTCCTGCTCCAGGACAGGTCCTCTGAGACGTGCACTCCCAGGAACTTGGTGCTGTCTACTCTCTCCACTGCGGTGCTGTTGATGGTCAGAGGGGCATGTTGTGCATCCCTCTTCCTGAAGTCCACAACAATCTCCTTTGTCTTCTCCACGTTGAGAGTGAGATTGTTGTGTCCGCACCACAAGGCCAGGTGGCTCACCTCCATTATGGATCTGGTATCATGGACGATCAACTCTATTGACAAGATTTTTTCAACAAAACATCAAGGTCCAGGGGAACCAGCTTGCCCAGCACAGACGCACTCTGGAGGATACGTCATGGACTCGTGGGGAGAGTGGAAGGTGATGTGTCTCTAGGAGGAGGAGACGGAAACCGAGGACAGGAGAGAAGACTTCCTCTCCGGCACTTTGGGTTTGGGCCGCCCGCCCGAGGGAGACCTGCTGATGAGAGCGGGGACCGGTGTTCCAGCTGTGGGGGTGTTGGACTGGCTGGAGTAGCCGCTGGATGGAGAGGTGAGTCTGTGCACCCTGTCTGGTGAGGAGCTGGAGGCTTTGGGCTTCACCGACTCCTCCGGACCTGGAGCCCCCTGGGCCTGGTCGTCGTGATGTTCTCCTCCGTTCTGTAAGGCTTCTGCGTGAACCACCGCCGACGGGTTTTCGGCGCCCTGCGCCGGAGGAGTCTGCGTCCTCTGGTCTCCGTGGTTACGAGGGTACTCCGTGTAGTAGCCCCAGGACTCTGCGTAGTCGGAACGTAAGCTGCTGGTGTCGCTGTGAGTCGGCGTCACGTGGCACAAGGAGTACGCGTTCGACACGCCGCCGCAGTTAGCTGCCAGCGACGCCGCAGAGCTACACGCGCTGACGCTGCTCTGACTGCGGGACCGCAGCACCCAGGGGTCGTCGTAGTCGCTGCTCGGGCTGTGAGAAGGCGACGACGGCGAGGCGCCTTTTCCCTTGCCTCGCCTCAGTCCCATCTGCAAGCTCTGCTGCAAGCTGGCGATGAGCGTTTCGTTGAGCAGCCCGTTGGGCTCGTGAGCTCCGTTGAGGGCGCTGACGCCGCCAAGAGGCTTTTTCACTCCGGGTCTGCGTCTGAGAGAATCCGTACGAGACGGGGGAGGCGGAGGCTTTTTGGACTTGCGGAGGGAGATGCTGCGAGACAGTGAACGATCGCTGTACACGCTCCCAGAGTCCTCCTGACCGCCCGGCTCACGGCACTCGTACATGCTGTGTCGAGCGGCCCGTCCGGCCGCCGCTCCGTGCCCACTGCCGTGACTCCGAGAGCGCAGGCCCGAGTCCAGGTGCATGGAGGTGAAGTAGCCGTCGTTGTCCTGGGAGTACAGGGAGCTGGAGTCAGTCGTGGTCCTGGAGGAGTGGTCCAGGCTGCTGTACAACTGGTTGATGGGAGTGGAGCAGCTGGAGGTCAGAGTGCGGTGTGGCGCCACCACGTTTTCAGGCGTGTCGTAGATCCACTGTTCTTCTGGTGGACAGGACGGAGGAGAGGGGGCTAAGGTGCTGTGACTGTGAACGCTGCTGTCCGAGTGACCCGACTCACTGGCTGGACCGTTCTCCTGCGCCGGGTGTTTAGGAGTAGATGTGGCCAAAGCCGGGCTGGTGTAGCTGTGGGAAACAGCTGCTGGACTGGAGACCAGGGGGCTCGTGTTGGTGGAAGAAGTCATGATGGGTGGTCGTGGTGAGGTGTGAGCTGAATTTGGTGACGGAGGTAAATGATTCGACGTCTTGAGGGTAATGACCTCCGTGGAGCAAGACAGGGTGGCGCTGGGGATGTAGGAGGTGGAGTAGGCAGCGTGAGGGGACACCACACAGGCTGTGCTGCCATCCCAGTCACCGGACTGCGTCCCCCTCACCTCCTGAGACTTGGGCCTGGGCAAAGAGTTCGTCCTCGGAGCGTTCCTCATGTGCACCACTGTACCGTCAACCTGAAACTTTCCGATCTGCCTCTGCGTCCGATCTTCTGACTTTATGGGTGTGCTGCTGTAGATGGGATCGGCGCTGAGGGACACCCTGGCTCCCTGTCGGGGCAGGCTGTGAAAACGTGAAGGGTCTCCGTTGAACTGATGCATCATTACGACGCAGGAGCTGTCTGTGCTGGCGATGGAGATGCTTCCTGTTGAAGAGGAAGCAGACAAGCCTGCCATCTGAGCAGCGATGCCCTGTCCTCTCTGCGCCCGGATCCTTCTCATGGACGGGGGTACAACCTTCACCTCCTCCGTCTGGCAGCTCGTGTCTCTGGTGTCAGAATGTCGGAGGGTTGAGCTGACGCTCCCGACTCGGCCCAAAGTGGAGTACTGTCCTGGAAGGAACATGGAATGTGGCCGAAGCTCTCCGCCTCGTGCTTTTGTCGCTGTGAAACAAACAGAAAAGATAAAAATGTCACTGCGAACTGTGATTTCATCGTTCTCCAGTAGTCTTCTCCATAACTTCCTCGCCTACAAAACCTCCTGGTTCAGCTGACTGGACCGTCGGATAAACTGTTCCCAGAGAAGCTTTTAGATTAGATTTGTTGTAGTCCTGTCATTGGTGTTAATGACACCTGGTCTTCTTCATTAAGGAGGAAATGACACGAGGGGAAACAGAAACACGACCAACGTGCTCTGGATCTCACTCTAGCTCGGTCCAACAGAAAAAGCCAATTATCTCCGGGGGTCTGGTGAAGCGCGTGGCAGCCAACGCGTCTACATCAAAAGCACAAGCGCAATGTTCCGAAGCTCAAACACAATCACAAACAACAGAACAAACTATACGCAGATACAACGACGCAAACTGCAGACGCCACAAAGAGGCACACCGACCATACCTGCTGGTGCACTGTTTGAATGTTTTTTTCATTTGTGGTGTCTCTCCTGGTGATGCTTGTACCCCAACTGCATCCTTTCCTTTCTCAGCCCCTCTTTTCTATCTCCACACCACACATACACTCGTCTCCCTTCTTCGCTAAAAGCTGAACTGACAGCTTGGCTGCTGCTCCTGCGATAGATTAAGCTGCAGCTCTGGTGCAAAAGCAGGGAGGGATGAAGCACTGGGACAATTACCCCCAGCTCCAGTAATCATGACAGTCAGATGTTGTAGTCCACAGGGCACTAACCACACTTTAAAGCTCTTCTCCTGTCAAGACTTGAGACGTTCTCCTGAAATGCTGCTACCATGTGACATGTAAACAGTGACGCTGCACTGTCTGAGCTCAGTGTCATTAACACCCAGTTCAGCTGAGTAACTACGGTCAGGAGACGTCTGGACTATCATATTTAATATAAAGTCCACAACTTTTCAGACAGTTTTAAAACAACAGGGTCAAAATATGATAAATATAACTTATTTTAGAGTTATAGCACAAAATCTGTATTTTGGAAACCCCAATTTTATTATTTAATGAAAAGAACTATATTAAAAAAAAATAATAATATATAGCTGGGAGGACTTCAAGTGTCTGTGACATCATATTTTAACCTTGCATATAGTGTAGTGACACAACATAAATATCTTGTATCATTCAACTATGTTCGTTTTAGCAAACAAAATGATCGATGCCGGACTAAAATTAGAAAACCACATCAGGGCAGTTGTTAAAACTAGTTTTTTCCATCTGAGGCAGCTGGCTAAGGTGAAGCCAATTCTTTCCAAGCAACATTTTGAAACAGTAGTTCATGCCTTTGTGACCACTCGGCTGGACTATTGTAATGCACTCTATATAGGAATCAGTGATTCGTGTATCTCTCAGCTTCAGACTGTACAGAACGCTGCTGCAAGACTTTTAACGAAAGTTTGACCACATTACTCCTGTTTTAGCCTCCCTGCACTGGCTGCCCGTACATTCCAGGATTCATTTTAAAATTATTTTATTTGCTTTTAAAGCGCAAAATGGTCTTGCCCCGCCCTATCTGTCCGAGTTGCTGCAGCCACACCCTCTCGATCCCTCAGGTCATGTGATCAGCTGCTCCTGAGTGTCCCAAAGACAAAACGCAAGCTCAGAGGAGACCGTGCTTTTGCTGTGGCAGCTCCTAAACTGTGGAACAACCTTCCCTTGAACATCAGACAGGCCTCTTCCCTGTCTGTTTTTAAATCTCTTCTTAAAACCCATCTCTTCTCCCTGGCCTATGACACCATCTGAGATGTTGACTTTTAATAATTTTATTCGCTTGTATTATCTGATTGTATGATTCCTCAACTTTTATTATGTGACTCTTAATTATTTTAATCATTTTATTACCTGATTGTGATTGTTTTGTTGTGTGTACAGCACTTTGGTCCTGTAGGTGTTTAAAGTGCTCTATAAATAAAGCTGGTATGGTATGGTATAGCCTGGCCCTCGCCTTCCTGCACAGCTCCGCTCAATTCTCATTTCCCTTCACTGCTCAGTCTGGGACTTCTCCCATAGACAACGATTTCTCCGGTAGATTTTTGACCGGACCAATCAGAGAACAGAAGGGGCGGAGTTTTTGGCCCCTAACCCACGCCCCCACCTGTCCCAGCGCAGCCAGCGAGCAGCCGCATGTTCTCATTCAAAGCGATGCAAAGCGATGCAGGACTGTTTTATATGTGACACAAATGTATTAATTTCCCCTTCTTAATCCCTTATCTGGAGTTTTCTTTTGTTTTTTTGGCCAAAAGTCAAGTGATCGCTCCCTCCTCCCTCCTCCTCCTCCTCCTCTCTCTCCGCTGAGTGCAAAGAATAAGGAAGTGCCTCAGGTTGTCACGAGAGAAAAAAACTCGGGTTTTACGTTGTTGCCCGAGTCCCTGCATATTTTCTGGTCTTCTGGTGTGCTGGACCAGCGCTACATGGTTTTATTTTATATTTTTCAAACGTTTTATTAACATATAAACACAGAATATGCAGGCAGCGAGAGAAAATGCAGCAGGGGGCGGAGCTGATGTCAAGTTCGGCAGAGCACAGAGGGGGAGGGAGCAGAATGCTTTTCCCTGTTCAAAATTTTTCTAAGATCCAATGGTTTTGTTCCTCAGGCAGAGGCCACGCCTCCAGCAAGAATCGTTTCTCAATGGAGAAAGTCCAGACCCTAGTACGAAGCAAAGTGAAGGACAAGGGTCTGGTTTTAACCAGGCTATATGGTATGGTATTAATGAAAATTCATTTCAAAGTGAGTTTAAAATTAAAAACCGTGTTTCTTCATGGGACATCCGACTACAGTACACGCGAATGCAACATCTGTGATGTAGGATGAAAAACGTTTTTAGAACCCCCCTTTTACATATTCATGGCGGACAATAAATAAAACGACGAATTTAGCAATCTAAGTTAAGATTTGAGGGATTTGTCTTCAGTTTGGGAAGCAGAAAGTTAGATGAACAAGAAACAGCAGGTTCTAATTTAGGTCTGCACCTGTATTTATTTGAGTCTTGCCTTTTCAGGAAGCGAGGGAGCTCCGAGGGGGGGCAGCTTTGTTTATTCCATACTTGACTAAGTACAGTATTTCATCTTTTGGGAAAGTGAAAAAGCTTACTTGTTCACTGATGATATTAGAACACCCAAATGTGACACAACGCAACGGCATTTTTCAAGTTATACAAAAAAAAAAAAAGACGATCTAGCAGAGAATGAGTATGCATTATCATTGCAGCCGCGACCTGAGCTTCTCTTTACTACGTCACAGATGTTGCATTCGCGTGTAATCGGATTTCCCGTGAATAAACACGGCGCAAAGTTTAAAATCACTTTTAAATCAAAATTAAATTGATTTATCATTTTGCTTGTACAAATGAACATAGTTGAATGATACAACATATATATGTTGAGCACTTTTATGCATAGTTCACACATCATGTCAGTGGACCTTTCATAGCTGGTTTTTAGCTGTGAATGATTTTAACTGGGTGGAGAGCAACTGAGGACAGAGACATCTACAGAAAACAGCTGTAACCTTAAACGAGCCTCTTTCTCATAATGTGTGATCAATAAAAGAACGAGTTTGATGAAGGGTGCTCATGCAGAGTTGCAGTAGAGGTCAGCTGGGCGAAGTAGAGCTCCATGGTTAATCATACCTAGCTCTTTGTTGACGTTGTCAGGCAGCCCTGATATAGTCTTTCTGCGTTTGACCTTCCTGGGCCGGCGGGACACGGTGTCAGTGTTAATGAGGGAGCGCCGGATGCTCGCCTGGCGATCAAACACTGCCCCTGGTGGCCGGGAGAGCAAGAGCATAGAGCAGACGAACACACAGGCAAAGAGCAGTCGTTAGTCGGAAGGAACAAAGTCAACAACATGCAGAGGGTTTCAGGTTTTACAAACAACATGCAACGTTAACAGGGCAGGGAACACGAGGGTCAGTTCAAACAAGTTACAAGAAAACAAGTTCCCACTTCTAGGCCTGTCACGATAACAAATTTTGCTGGGCGGTTAATTGTCTCAGAAATTATCGCGATAAACGATAATATTGTTTGAAATTTGACAATAATTAGTAATGTCAAATTTAAGAAGAGACGTTGGTTAATTTTTGTACTAGTACCGTTTTTGACCACAGGATGGTAGTATAAGCCTGTTTGAACCGAAGGATGGATAGTGAGGGAGCGAGCAGCGTGTCTCTTTAAGACAAATGGGATGGAGGCCCCTTAACGTGATATGGGCTGCCCTCTTGTTGTTTTTCGGTTCTCAAAATGGCGGACACTTGGTGTGGTTTGAGCTCTTAAGCACAGCATTTGTCACACAAAGCTTTTAATTAAAAAAAATTCTGTAAACAAGTTCTCAGCTTCTTTTTGCAGAGAAAAACAACTTTTTAAACTAAGGCACGGGTTTCAACCGCGAATTTTGGAGCTTTAATAAGACGGAATATTTTTCCCCAAGGTCGGATTAATAGCTTAGCTCGTACCTTCGCTGCTTTTAACGATACAAAAACGTGATTTTTGGACTGTTAAAATGGATTTTAAAGAAAAAAAGAGAAAGGGAGGGGTCAGTGAAGAGAACCGGAGTTGAGCCTTTTGTCATCCAGTGTCCAGTAGAAAGAGAGAGACACGAAGAAATGATTAAGCGATAAATGAAAACGAGGTCTATAATTTTCATTAATCATGCAATTAATTGTTTTATTGTTTATCGTGACAGGCCTACCCACTTCTCCACCTCCATCATGGCTAAAATAGCTGTATTTAGCCATTTGTCCGATTTGGTAGCTGACAATCATCCCCAACACACCCTCCAACACTTAACAGATTACACATCTTTTAAAACCCTGGCATGCTATGCTGAGAGCAAAATGCACTCCTTTAATGAAAATGCTTTTTATTTGGGACACTTTTGTTCAGGTTGTGCGGAAATTTTAACATAAATTATAATGAACAAAAATATAAATGCAACGCTCAACTTTTTCTATGTACACAATAGGCCTTTTCCTCTCAAATATTGTCCACCAATTTGTGTAAATCTGTGTTAGTGAGCACTTCTCCTTTGCCGAGATAATCCATCCACCTCACAGGTGCTGATTAGACATCATGATTATTGCACAGGTTGCCTTAGGCTGCCCACAATAAAAGGCCACTCTAAAATGTGCAGTGTAATAAAAATATTGATGTCAATTGATCAGCAATGTTTTTTAATTGTCCTTGAATTTAAATGAAAACACTGACCTGCTCTGAATCTAATCAGTAACTAAAAACTAGCTTTTTGCATTTGTGTATCAATAAATCTGTAAAAAGCAAATCCCAAATGTTATACTAGCTTTCCCCAACGTTTGTAACAATTTGTGTTAAACTCATAAAATTTGCCTAAGCAACACAAAAGTAATTATTAGGTTGCAACACTTTTTATTTATCCTTACAGCTAAATATCCCTAAAGATATCTTTGGTCTAAATGCTAGCAGGGGGCTGCTAATAAAAGGACTGCATTACAATAAATAAATAAAAAAGGCAAGGTTTGAAAAGGTTTCTTGAATGGTTTGCAAATATTCAAGAGTTCGAAACTCACAGTTTAATAAAGAAAGATTTTTAATTTAAGTCTTGGAAAATACATTGATTTTAAACAATACAGTTTTAATAATTTTTAAAGAGAACGTGAAAACTGATTTACTTTTAACTTTGTGAAACACCAGCACAAAGTGCAAACACCTGACTGTTTTGGCTGAATATTTTTCCCACGTATGAGCTAAGAACAGAAGCTTCTTCTCTTTCTTCTCAAACAGAAACATGAACGGAAAAAAGTCAGATTTACAGCTTGTGGTTAATATTAAAGCCAACTTTAAATTTGAGTACCTGAGAAGGAAACATGCTCTTCATACACACATGCAAGGACAGGAAGTGTGAGGTAAAAGTGCTCCAACCCAACACAAACTGTGTTTCAGGCTGGTTTCACCTCAGAAGGAGTGAAACAGCATCTCACTCTGAACTGCTCCTCTGTGAGCTGGTGATGGAGTGACGGCGTTAAAGAAGCAGAATCTGACATGAACACACACTGCGCGTGTGTGTTTGACAGAATCAGTAACCTAAAGTGACAGTGGGTGGGGCTGATGTTGTGTTTGTGGAGTGGGACCACATTAACCTCTCATTAGTGTCTGCAGGAGACGGTGGGTGACGTAAACTGGCCTTGACATCAGCCGAAGGTGTTGAGGCTGACCTGGGATACCTAAAGTCTCCAAAAAATAATCGAACTGATGAATCTAAAAAACATTTTTTATTACACAGAGTGCCTTCATGGCACAATCACACAGGGTGGAGAGCAGTGGAAACAAAGTCACACCAACAAGGGGATTGTGTGGGGACGCGTTTTGCTGTCAGTACGCCTGTTCCTCTGTCAAATGTTTGGGGATCTGACAAAGTCTGCGAGAAGCCTCGACCTCTGGATAAGCTGTCACATGAGTTTCACACACAGACGCTCGCTCGCACATGCATAAAGAAAGGTGAAGGTCAGCCTCCTAGAGGCGCAATGGGAAGAGACGGGAATACAGACGAGTTAGACGCCCACGACTGACAGCTTTACTCCCTGGATGACTTGATACAGAAGCTGTTTAATTAGCATCCAATCAGTGTCGGAGCATAAATGAAAGAAAGAGCAAGTCATTTGTTTGCTGAGCTTTGGAACTTAAAGGGACAGCCAGCCAAATAAATGAACATCACAAACAATAATGTTTAAAATGTATTAGTTATTTCCTGCTTCCAGTTGTTTTCTACATATGCCGTTTCTTCACTACAGCTCCACATCATCTAATTAAAACATATTCTTCTGATATACCCTGATGCATGCTCAATAATCCAGGTGGAAAAATCTAAAAAAAGCTAAGTCTGGTCCTCTGGACATTCACAAAACAAAACAAAACAAAAAGCAAAAAAATTGTAGAAACGTTTCGTCTTTCGTCCGAAAGACTTCCTCAGTCTGAGATGCTGCATTCAGCTCAGTCTTATAAATAGTACCCTCAACTGTCCCCCTCTTACAATGCTGTTATTGCTAGTATCACTCAGCCCTCTGTGAATAGCAAACAACCATCAGGGTGCTAACGATCCATCATTAGGCTGATGGTCCTCCTTGATCATGTGAGCAGCTGGTTTCGGCTGTCATCAGCCAACTGGTTGATCCACTGTGAGAGGGTGCTATTTATAAGACTGAGCTGAATACAGCAGCTCAGACTGAGGAAGTCTTTCGGACGAAAGACGAAACGTTTCTACAATTTTTTTGCTTTGTTTTGTTTTGTTTTTTGAATGTCCAGAGGACCGGACTTAGCTTTTTTAGATATTCTGATATACGTTATACGATGTAAGTTTTTAATCACTTTGGCCAGGATGTCACAGAGGAGTCGACAGGGGAGAGGGAGGACTCCAGAAACCATCTTATCGCCATAAAACTGGTTGGCCCACTATGTGAATAAGCCACTTATGGGACTGAGTTTGTTGTGGCTCCTCAGGCTGATGAAGTCCTTTGGATGAAGGACGAAACTTTTCAACAAAAAAGAAACCGTCCAGATGACCTGACTTAACTTTGTTGGATTTTTTTGACCTGAATTATTGAGCATGAACTTTGATGTTCTGATACACATTACTGAGCAAAACTTTTTAAAACCGCTCTTCATTTAAAAAAATTCTTTATTTCTAAGGGGACGCGTGTATTCTTGTGATCTTTTAAAGTGGTCTTGATGGAGTTTTTCAGGCTTTCTGAAGATTATTCAGAGGTTTTCTTTGGACTTTGGTTGTTTTTTTCACTCATTTCTTTACAGTCCTTGTACCAGACAGAGACAGCGGATTGTGCCGCATGTGCTTAAAAAAACGAGGGTAGTGGACAAATGAAGGACCAAAGAAGAAGTGTCATGACTAAAAGGAATGGTTACAGTTGAAGAATAGTTTCTGAAAGTCGTGTCTTGGACAAGTAGAAGTAACATAATTCAGCAGAGTTTAGGAGCCTTTTTTTCCCAAATGATTAGGGGTTTACCAATTAACACTCTTCTGGAAATGATCAGATGCTGGACTAAACAGAAGATACAATCTGCCAAAGTTCATAAAAAGAACTTCAAGTCTTTCAGAAGAACTAATGAGTTTTAAAGAAAGGAGAGATCATTCACGCAGCACAGAAATTGTTGGAAAACCAACATTCAAACGACAAACATGACAATAGGTGGTAAATAAAAAGGAACAGAGAGGGTGGACTCCTGGTGCATCGCTACAAAATGGAACTAAGGGACTTTTTTGTTTTGTTTGTTTGTTTACAAGGTAACAAGTGTTTTGTTGGTAAGAACGAAAGGAAACGTGGAGGTAGCTCCGGTGGAGCTTTGCCACACCTGTGACGTTGATGGGGACGACGTCTGTCGGCACGGCCCGAGCTGCCCGCCTCATCTTCTCCTCCGGGGTCGGGAGCGGCGCCGCCTTTTTCCACACCACCTGCCCGTCGACCTCTGACGTGTCCCCTCCTTCCCCGCCTGGCGTCTGACATCTCATAGAGAGCTGAGATGTGTCGTCTTCCAGTGACGAAGCCGTGGACTAGAAGAGGGCAGGAGATCAAAATTAAAAAAAGAAAACAGAAGATGAAGGAGGGCAAAGAAAAACGAGCAATACATATAAAAGAGATAATTAGGAAAAGTGACAACAGTATAACTCTAGAGTCGTGAAAGAACAATAAAACTGTCCAGAAGCATCACGGACAGTCTGCTCAGGGATGCATCAACAGATTATTAATTATATTTCAGTGCTGTGACCTTTACAGAGCCAAACGGAAACAGTCACACAAACACGAGCACCTGCAGAGCGAGGAGTTGTTTACGACGGGGTAAACGCTTCGGAGCCACAGCGAGGAGCGAGACCGAAGGAGATTCATCCATGAATGAAGCTGACACAATAAGAGCCCTCGGTTGTTAAAGAGAGCAGTTTAAATGGCGTGCCAGGCTTTGAACTCAGCCGTTTGTCAACAGTAAAACGGTCCGTTTGAGTTCGCTGAATTGGTTGTTTACTATCGGTGATTTTTCCACACACGGCACAAATAATCACAAAAAACTTGGAAGGGAAGCAAACTATTGAGGAGTTTCAATAAACAAAATATACCGTATTTTCCGACATACATGTCGCACCACCCTATAAGTCGCATCAGTCCATATTTGTCTAATAAAGTAGAAAAATCCATAATAAATATGTCGCTTCGCCGTATGTGTCGCATCTATTATGCGTCAACGCTGACAACCCGGAAATGTGGGCCGGTGTGCCAAAAATCGATTGGCTGCCAAATGGCGGCCACGGGACCATGCACGGGAGGACTTTAAGAAGAATTAAACAAGATTAACACTTAAAAACAATTATTTGTTTGCTCAAAGCTATAGTAAATGTGTGTCTCAGTCTAACTTTTCCTTAATAAATGCGCTTTGATGGTCACATCAACTGCATTTTCAAAAGCCGATACGTTGAAACATGAACAGGCAGAGGGCAACTTGCTGTCCATTTACACATGGACCATTTAACAGGCTCAGTCATTTGCAATGACCCATTTGGTGACCCTTTATTCTCCAATCCACCAGCTGCAACCACAACATCATCACAACACAGCCACATGTTTGCTTTGCTTTGTGTTATGGCCAGGCAGCAGAGATGGGTTAATATTTACTTTGAGAGTCAACATGCAGGGCTTGGACTGATGCCGACTGAATAAACTTGGCGTGTTTTAGTGGAAATCTTAAGGAGACTGTCAGAAAAATGCTTTAGAGACACAGTAACTGACTAAAATAACTGTCATCTGTTGCAGATGTAACATTTCATGTGCTTGTTTTGTCTCTTTAACTAACTCCTGCAGCAGCAACAACAAAAAAAATGGTTGTGCAACACTGCACAAGGAGACTTTAAATGAAAAAAGCTGCTAAGATCAAATCATCTACTCCAATTGAGATTCCTATTTTTGTCACAAAATGTTGGCTTCATCGGTTTTAAGTCAGCTGAACAATGCACATCATGCTTTTTTACTCTGTGCGGCTGCTTTTCTGTTTAATTTACAGCTAGTTCTGCTTTGCTGTCTTTTTTATGGAGCCAAAAAGTCAAGGTGAAATGAATAAACAGCTCACTAGATATATAGCTTGACTGACTGCAGGAGCAGAAGTCATCAGATCAGTGTGTAGAGGCTCATGCTCGGGTGATTTACTGGTTTAATAACGTTGCATGGCTCTGGATGGGTCGAGGAGCTTGGTTTACTCTGCAGTCATTCATTACCCAAGTGGGGATCAGCATTGTGCTAAAGGGCACTACAACAGCTAGAACAGGTAATCTCCTGCTATTTGTTTGTGCCACTCCTTCAATTTGCACTTTATGCTGACAAGATCTTACTGGGAGATCTATCTACTGTATTCAAGTAGCATTACCATTTAAGCATGCATAATGTGCAAATTCAGGTTATTTTGCTGTGCTTAGCATGACCATTCAGGTTGGTTGAACATAAAATTTTGACTGCTTGCAGTTGATTCAGGGCGTGATGGTTATGCCAAGACTGGATCAAGACTCAGCTGGGTGACATTTGATACATGCACATACGTCATTAGCGCCTGAAACGTACACAAAA
This sequence comes from Garcialebias charrua, assembly GCA_038048925.1. Classification (NCBI taxonomy): domain Eukaryota; kingdom Metazoa; phylum Chordata; class Actinopteri; order Cyprinodontiformes; family Rivulidae; genus Garcialebias; species Garcialebias charrua. The sequence goes on from JBBPBX010053887.1 coordinate 13,059, forward strand.
TAATGCCTCGGAGTCGTCTGATAACCAGGAAGCGGAAGAATTCCAGCGCTGCAGCCCACGATATTATAAACCACGTGAGAGAAAGTGGAAGCTCTTTATTTTCTTGATGCAAAAAGTGCGCAAAAAAACGCTAAAAATAAACCAAAAGTGTTATGATTCCAGTAAAGCCCCTCAGCTTAGTTTAACAATCCTACTCCAGAGCAGCATTAAGCTGATTGCCTGGGAAAAGTGGCTTTTATATGTTTTATTTTTTATTTTATTTTTACTTTTCACTATCTGGGTGTTTTCTCCAAAGTAAACATTTCTGTCCGCTCATTCTCAATCAGTTCATCTGGACAATTTCTTTTTAGTAGAAACGTTTCACCCTCACTCCAGAGGGCTTCGTCAGTCAGAGCAGTCCAAAGCAAACTGAAGCTACCCCACCAAGTAAACAACTTAAGTGGACCAACCAGTTTGCTGTAGCCAAGATGGTTTCTGGGGGCTTGTCCCTCGTCGACTCCTCCCAGGCAGGCAGACATGTCCAAAGTGGTTCAAGACCAGAAAGTTCATTCTCAATAGTCCAGGTATCAAATCCGCTCATTCTCAATCAGTTCATCTGGACAATTTCTTTTTAGTAGAAACGTTTCACCCTCACTCCAGAGGGCTTCGTCAGTCAGAGCAGTCCAAAGCAAACTGAAGCTACCCCACCAAGTAAACAACTTAAGTGGACCAACCAGTTTGCTGTAGCCAAGATGGTTTCTGGGGGCTTGTCCCTCGTCGACTCCTCCCAGGCAGGCAGACATGTCCAAAGTGGTTCAAGACCAGAAAGTTCATTCTCAATAGTCCAGGTATCAAATCCGCTCATTCTCAATCAGTTCATCTGGACAATTTCTTTTTAGTAGAAACGTTTCACCCTCACTCCAGAGGGCTTCGTCAGTCAGAGCAGTCCAAAGCAAACTGAAGCTACCCCACCAAGTAAACAACTTAAGTGGACCAACCAGTTTGCTGTAGCCAAGATGGTTTCTGGGGGCTTGTCCCTCGTCGACTCCTCCCAGGCAGGCAGACATGTCCAAAGTGGTTCAAGACCAGAAAGTTCATTCTCAATAGTCCAGGTATCAAATCCGCTCATTCTCAATCAGTTCATCTGGACAATTTCTTTTTAGTAGAAACGTTTCACCCTCACTCCAGAGGGCTTCGTCAGTCAGAGCAGTCCAAAGCAAACTGAAGCTACCCCAGAAAGTTCAATCTCAATAGTCCAGGTATCAAATCCGCTCATTCTCAATCAGTTCATCTGGACAATTTCTTTTTAGTAGTTAGAGAAAATAAAGGAGTTTGTGTTAACCAAAGGCATAACACAAACTCCTTCTTTTTATTTTCTCCAATAAAAGACAAACGTAAAATAACTTGAACCAGGTGGGACGCGAACCCGCTTCCCCGGGTCAAGATAAAATTTAAAGTACAAGGCGAACGTCCTAACCACTCAGCCACAGATTCGTATTGGTAATTTTAGGAGTCCACTTTTCCTATAAAGGATTCGCCCCACGTAACATCCAGGCTACACGCAGGAGTTACAGAATATTAGTTATATTTTAATGAAATTCAGCTCGCGCTGAAAGGCGGAAATGCTCTGTATTGGTGCGCGCTTCGTGTTATTTACGTTCTAACATAAGCTGATTTGGAATCAGTTATTAACAAAAATTAAACTCAGAAACACTAATATATATATTCAGCTAACACATTTTTTAGCGGCGTCTCCTCTCTTAAAACACTGTAAGCGTGCACACAAGAACTTCCCACCCACTTCAAGAGAACGCCACACCCACTTCAAGAGAACGACCCACCCACTTCAAGGCGGCTCTCCGGACAATGCGTAATGAGCGGGGGCGGGCCAGTCCGGGCTCTGGGCCAACCAGGGGCGGGCCGGGCCGTTGAGGGCCGTGCAATGCGAAAACGGCTTGTGGTGGTACTTGTACATTTGGCTGCCTAAAGTGTAGTTACCATAATTTCTGGTCTACAAGTCGCAAATTTTTTAACAGGTTTTGAACACAGTGGATACAATGCTGCGGCTAATTGATGGATTTTATTTTGACAGGCTAACAAACTTCCTGCCATCAAAAATATTTAGCTTTGTCACACCCGGTTGCTCACATAGCTGTCCAATACTTGGGGTGTCCTCGTGACTCAGTGAGACTACCTGTATAAATAAAGGTATAAAAAAAAATCAGACAATGAAATTACTCAACAGGTCAGTCGAACCAATGAAACAGAGCCGGGCACCAGAGCGCAAGCCAGCCCAAAGCCCGTCAACCTGCCTGCCAGAGCCCAAGATCCCCCACCAGGCCCAAGCCCGGGGATGACACGCCCCCAGAACCCCAAGCCCATGGTGCCCACCCCGAACCCACCCCAGCACAACTAGGCCACCGATTGGTGAACCATGACCGCCACCACAGACCACCTGAGGGCCAGCATGCAGACATCCCCCACAACCACCCAGGTCCTCACCAGGGCAAAAGCAGTGCCCCCCTGCCCAGATACCCCCAACAGCCCAGCCCCCGACAACTCCCCCGGCGCCCCAAACCCTGACACCCCCCATACCAGCCCCAATGCCCCACAAGGCCAGATCCCAGACCCCTCACCCCCACTATGTAACGGAGCCGATCAAAGAATGCCAGAGAGATTGATCCGATGTGTCGGCAGATGCTGTTTCAAGACTAATATGATCTAACAGAAGATTTTTATACTGATTAATGCTAAGATTATTTTTATTTTTCCAATTCAGGAGTATGGTTTTCTTTGCGATGCATAAGGCAGTGAAAATCATGCGGGATGTATTATTTTTTAGTGTAACATCTTCAAAGATACCCAATAAGCAAACAGTTGGAGAGAGTGGAATATTACATTTCAGACATTTAGACAAGTCTTCACAGACCTGGACCCAGAACCTCTGAACAGGTGGACAAACCAGAGTGCGTGAATATAATCATCAGGTATATTGCCTGTACACTGTGAGCAGTTGTTAGATGATGTAAATCCCATCTTAAACATTTGCTGACCTGTATAATGTACTGTATAGAGAACTTTCCATCCATCCATCCATTTTCTTCCGCTTATCCGGGGTCGGGTCGCGGGGGTAGCAGCCTAAGTAGGGAGGCCCAGACTTCCCTCTCCCCAGCCACTTGGAGCAGCTCCTCTGGGGGAATCCCAAGGCGTTCCCAGGCCAGCCGAGAAACATAGTCCCTCCAGCGTATCCTGGGTCTTCCTCTGGGTCTCCTCCCGGTGGGACATGCCCGGAACACCTCACCAGGGAGGCGTCCAGGAGGCATCCTAACCAGATGCCCGAGCCACCTCAACTGGCTCCTCTCGATGTGGAGAAGCAGCGGCTCTACTCCGAGTCCCTCCCGGATGACTGAGCTTCTCACCCTATCTCTAAGGGAGAGTCCAGCCACCCTGCGGAGAAAACTCATTTCAGCCGCTTGTATCCGAGATCTTGTTCTTTCGGTCATAACCCAAAGCTCATGACCATAGATGAGGGTGGGAACGTAGATCGATCGGTAAATTGAGAGCTTTGCCTTTTGACTCAGCTCTCTCTTCACCACGACAGACCGGTACAGCGCCCGCTTCACTGCGGACGCTGCACCTATCCGCCTATCGATCTCACGCTCCAGTTTTCCCTCATTCGTGAACAAGATCCCGAGATACTTAAACTCCTCCACTTGGGTAAGGACCTCCTCCCCGACCCGGAGAGGGCACGCTACCCTTTTCCGGCTCAAGACCATGGCCTCGGATTTGGAGGAACTGATCCTCATCCCGGCCGCATCACATTCAGCTGCAAACCGCTCCAGCGAAAGCTGTAGATCACGAGCTGATGAAGCCAATAGGACCACATCATCTGCAAAAAACAGAGAAGCGATTCTAAGGCCACCAAAACGGATCCTCTCAACACCTTGGCTGCGCCTAGAAATTCTGTCCATAAAAGTTATAAACAGAATCGGTGACAAAGGGCAACCTTGGCGGAGTCCAACTCTCACCGGAAACGAGCCTGACTTACTGCCGGCAATGCGGACCAAGCTCTGACACCGGTCGTACAGGGACCTAACAGCCCATATCAATGGGCCTGGTACCCCATACTCCCGGAGTACCCGCCACAGAACCCCCCGAGGGACGCGGTCGAATGCCTTTTCCAAGTCTACAAAGCACATGTAAACTGGTTGGGCAAACTCCCACGCACCCTCCAGGACCCTGTTGAGGGTGTAGAGCTGGTCTAGTGTTCCACGACCAGGACGAAAACCACACTGCTCCTCCTGAATCCGAGGTTCGACTATCCGACGGACCCTCCTCTCCAGAACCCCTGAATAGACCTTACCAGGGAGGCTTAAGAGTGTGATCCCTCTATAGTTGGAACACACCCTACGGTCCCCCTTTTTGAATAGGGGAACCACCACCCCAGTCTGCCAATCCAAGGGAACTGCCCCCGATGTCCACGCGATATTGCAGAGTCGCGTAAGCCAACACAACCCCACAACATCCAGAGCCCTAAGGAACTCAGGACGAATCTCATCCACCCCCGGAGCCTTGCCACCGCGGAGCTTTTTAACCACCTCGGCGACCTCAGCACCAGAGATTGGAGAGCCCGATCCAAAGTCCCCAGGCTCCGCTTCCTCAGTGGAAGACGTGCCAGTAGGATTGAGGAGGTCTTCGAAGTATTCCGCCCACCGACTCACAACATCCCGAGTTGAGGTCAACAGCACGCCATCCCCACCATAAATGGTGTTGGTCGCGTACCGCTTTCCCCCCCTGAGACGCCGGATGGTGGACCAGAATCGCCTCGAAGCCGTACGGAAGTCATTCTCCATGGCCTCTCCGAACTCCTCCCACGCCCGAGTTTTTGCCTCAGCAACCACCCGAGCCGCATGCCGCTTGGACTGCCGGTACCTATCTGCTGCTTCCGGGGTCCCACAGGCCAAAAAGGCCCAATAGGACTCCTTCTTCAGCTTGACAGCATCCCTCACCGCCGGTGTCCACCACCGGGTTCGAGGGTTGCCACCACGACAGGCACCAACAACCTTGCGGCCACAACTCCGATAAGCTGCCTCGACAATAGAGGCGCGAAACATGGCCCACTCGGGCTCAATGTCCCCCGCCTCCCTCGGAACGTGTTCAAAGCTCTCCCGGAGGTGGGAGTTAAAGCTCCGTCTTACGGGAGACTCTGCCAGACGTTCCCAGCAGACCCTCACAATACGTTTGGGTCTGCCAGGTCTGACCGGCATCCTCCCCCACCATCGGAGCCAACTCACCACCAGGTAGTGGTCAGTTGACAGCTCCGCCCCTCTCTTCACCCGAGTGTCCAGGACATGCGGCCGCAGATCAGATGAGACGACAACAAAGTCGATCATTGAACTACGACCTAGGGTGTCCTGGTGCCAAGAGCACATATGGACACCCTTATGCCTGAACATGGTGTTCGTTATGGACAATCCATGACGAGCACAGAAGTCCAACAACAGAACACCACTCGGGTTCAGATCAGGGGGGCCGTTCCTCCCAACCACACCCCTCCAGGTCTCACTGTCATTGCCCACGTGAGCGTTGAAGTCCCCCAGCAGAACAAGGGAGTCCCCAGGAGGCGCACCCTCCAATACCCCCTCCAAGGACTCCAAAAAGGGTGGGTAATCTGCGCTGCCGTTCGGCGCATAGGCACAAACAACAGTCAGAGCCCGTCCCCCCACACGTAGGCGAAGGGAGGCTACCCTCTCGTTCACCGGGGTGAACCCCAACGTACAGGCACCAAGATGGGGGGCAACAAGTATGCCCACTCCTGCTCGGCGCCTCTCACCAGGGGCAACTCCAGAGTGGAAGAGTGTCCAACCCCTCTCAAGGAAACTGGTTCCAGAGCCAGAGCCATGCGTTGAGGTGAGTCCGACTATTTCTAGCCGGAACCTCTCAACCTCACACACTAGCTCAGGCTCCTTCCCCACCAGAGAGGTGACATTCCATGTCCCAATGGCCAGCTTCTGTAGCCGAGGATCAGACCGCCAGGGTCCCCGCCCTCGGCCACCACCCATTCCACAATGCACCCGACCCCTTTGGCCCCTCCCACAGGTGGTGAGCCTATGGGAAGGGGGACCCACGTCTCCTCTTCGGGCTGTGCCCGGCCGAGCTCCATGGGTGAAAGCCCGGCCACCAGGCGCTCGCCAACGTGCCCCTCCTCCGGGCCTGGCTCCAGAGTGGGGCCCCGGTGACCCGCGTCCGGGCGAGGGAACATTGTTTCCATTTATATTATTCATCATAAGGGGTCTTGTGGGCTGCGCTTTGTCTCGTCCCTCACCTAGGACCTGTCTGCCTTGGGTGACCCTACTAGGGGCATAAAGCCCCTGACAGCATAGCTCCTAGGATCATTGGATTATTGGATTGGATCACTGTATTAATTGTAAATTGGAGATTCTAGTTATTTTAAATGTTTTTAAACATATTTGAGACCAGGTGTTTTGGTCAAAGTTGATTGATAAATCTGTCTCCCATTTTGCAACAGGTAGCGTTATGGAGTCATCGATTCTAGACAATTTCTTGTATATTTTAGATAATAATTTGGGGGGTTTAAGATTAATGAACTCTAACACACATATTGGTGTTTCTAACAATGTTTTATTAAGCTTAAATTTCTTTTTTACAATAGACTTAATTTGTTGATATTCTAAGAAGTATTTATTGTCAATGTCATATTGTATTATTAATTCATTAAATGGAATAAAGTCTACACCATCAAATATGTGTTCCAGACGTTCAATTCCTTTAACTCTCCATCCTGGGAAATTTAACATATTATTTTCTTGCTGTATGCCAGGATTGTTCCAGATGGGTGTTTGTCTGCATGGGAGTAGTGAAGACTTTGTCATTTTCAGATACTCCCTCCATGCCATCAGAGATGAGCTTATACTGATAATTTTAAAGCAAACAAGTTTTTTTATATTTGTGCTAATAAATGGCAGATCTGAAATCCTAATATTATTACATAAAGTTTGTTCTATGTCTATCCAAGTTACATCTAATGCATTTGGATTTAACCACTTTGAGATATATTGTAACCTATTGGCTATATAGTAGTGATAGAAGTTGGGAAGTTCTAATCCTCCGGTATCTTTAGATTTCTGTAATGCTTTTAAGCTAATACGTGCGGTTTTGTTTTTCCAAAGGAATTTAGATATGAAAGAGTCCAGGGATTTAAACCATTCAGTTGAAGGTTTATTTGGAATCACTGAGAATAAATAATTTATTCTCAGCAGGACCATCATTTTTTCTGAGGCAACTCTTCCCATAAGTGACATGGGTAGAGATTTCCATCTAGTAAGATCGTCTTCAATTTTCTTTAAAAGTGGTATATGATTTAATTTTAGTAAGTCTTCCAATCTAGGAGAAATGTTAATACCCAAGTATGTAATGTTACCTGATTTTAGTCTTTCATTGAAGGAAGTATTAAACACGCAATTTATTGGAAGAGCTGTAAATTTTGACCAATTTATAGAATAATCAGAAACTTTTGAGAACGAGTTTATTAATTCGATAACATTAGATATTGAGTTTTCTGAGTTTTGAAGGAAAAGTAAAACATCGTCAGCATAAAGACTAATTTTATGTTCTATATTTTTACACTGTATGCCTTTATATCAGTAGTTTGCCTTATTGCTGCTGCTAAAGGTTCAATAAAAATAGCAAATAGTGCAGGTGAAAGTGGGCATCCCTGCCTGGTGCCCCTCTGTAAACAAAAGCTTGAAGATATTTGATTATTTGTCCTGACACATGCTTTTGGTGAGTTATATACTGTAATGTTTTAACCAATTAATGAAATAGTTTCCAAATCCAAATTTAATCAAGGTAGCATATAAAAAATTCCAATGTACTCTATCGAATGCTTTTTCTGTGTCTAAAGATAAAATAGCTGATTCAATATTTTTACTATATGAATACAGTACTCTATTAAATTATATAATCTGCGAGTGTTTGTGGTCGAGTGTCTTCCTTTTATAAATCCAGTTTGATCAGGATGAATAATGAAAGGAGTTATCTTCTTTAATCTTTTAGAGAGGGCTTTACAAATTGTTTCAACATCGACATTAATAAGAGAGATGGGACGATAACTGGTAGGCAATACTGGGTCTTTGCCTGGTTTTAATAGGAGACTAATGTTGGCTGAATTCATATGTGTATGAAGCCTGCCATTTTCTTCTGACTCATGTAACATTCTGTGAAATATTGGTTCCAGTATATTCCAAAATTCTTTATAAAATTCTGCTGGATAGCCATCTGGGCCAGGAGATTTTTTATTAGGCATGTTTTTAATGGATTTACGGAGTTCATCTGATGTTAATGGTGAGTCTAGTTCTGATGATTGACTACTGTCTAGTTTTGGAAATGTTACTCTCCAAAAATTGATTAATATCCTCATCTGTTGGATTTATTTGTGGAATGTATAGGTAGGGGTGTAACGGTACGCTAAAATCACATTTCGGTTCGGTTCAACTACAAGGAGGGCTTGGTTCGTTTAATTTTCGGTGCAAAAAAAAAAGACAAAATAAAGACTTACAAAATGTTTATTTTGAAAATATGCCAAAAATACATTTGTACTGTATTGTATTGTAGTAATAAATAAAAGTGACCCATTTGGATGATATTTTAAATAAACAGCACTCTACAATAAATAAACTACTGTATATTAACAATAATAAAAATCTTAATAAATACAATAACAGTCAGAACCAGAACAATAAGCAGCAACAGACTGTTTATGATCTAACTAATCAAGTTTTTGTCCAGTAGCAGCAGTGTGGCTGTATTTGTCCTCATTACTCACAACCTCTTGGACCTGCTCCTCCAAGTGGGACAGGTCCTGGAAAAGTTCAGAGTTCAGTTCAGTCATCACACACTTCTTAGCTGCAGGTGATCTCTGGTGGATGTCTGTCCCTGAAGTGGAAGAGATGCTACCTCTGTCCAACATTGGAAATAAAACACAGAGGTAAAAAAAAAACAAGTTAATAAGATTATGATTTTAAATAATAATAATAAAAATTATAATAAAAGAACAATACCTCTTGAACGGTTGAATCTCACTCATCATCAGGGCAGGGCTTAAATCAGCTCCAGGGCTTGTTGACATCAGTTTTAGTTTTTTCATAAAGAGCTGAACTTTTTGACTGAAGTGTTGACGTGATGAATGTCTCATAGCGACGCTCAGTAACTTTAAAGCCTGCGCATAAAACAACATTCAGACTTAGATTCAGTTATTTAAAAACTCATACAGTTTGTTTTTGCTCTGGACCGATCTGAATCACCTGATGAAGTAGTTTTAATGCAGCTGTTGTTGTAGCGCAGTTTCAGCAACAGCTGCTGTTTCTTCGTTCATGTTCTGGTGACGTCGTTTCCAGCGCGTTCACGTTAGACGTGTTGCTGCAAGTTGTGTGTGTTTGTGTGTGTGACTGTTTTGTGGTTTTTAAGGACAGTGTTTTGTCAGGACAGCAATACGCTATACAGTAATCAGACAATCAGATAACAGCTCATTACTGTCCTGACAAAACACTGTCCTTAGAAACCACAAAACAGTCACACACACAAACACACACAATTTGAGTTGAACATGTTATATTTACATGCCTATTACATGTATATATAAGTGCATATATACATGTATATGTAAGTGCATATATACATGTATATGTAAGTGCATATATACATGTACTGTATATGCAAATGCATTTAAACATGTAAATGCATATATGTATATATACAAGAATATGCATATATGTACATATGCATAAACATATAGATGTATATATGCATAAACATATACATGTATATATATGCATATACATATAATGTACAGATAGACATATACATGTAAATATAACATGTTCAACTGAAGTTGTGTGTGTTTGTGTGTGTGACTGTTTTGTGGTTTTTAAGGACAGTGTTTTGTCAGGACAGCAATACGCTATACAGTAATCAGACAATCAGATAACAGCTCATTACTGTCCTGACAAAACACTGTCCTTAGAAACCACAAAACAGTCACACACACAAACACACACAATTTGAGTTGAACATGTTATATTTACATGCCTATTACATGTATATATAAGTGCATATATACATGTATATGTAAGTGCATATATACATGTATATGTAAGTGCATATATACATGTATATGTAAGTGCATATATACATGTACTGTATATGCAAATGCATTTAAACATGTAAATGCATATATGTATATATACAAGAATATGCATATATGTACATATGCATAAACATATAGATGTATATATGCATAAACATATACATGTATATATATGCATATACATATAATGTACAGATAGACATATACATGTAAATATAACATGTTCAACTGAAGTTGTGTGTGTTTGTGTGTGTGACTGTTTTGTGGTTTTTAAGGACAGTGTTTTGTCAGGACAGTAATGAGCTGTTATCTGATTGATTGTCTGATTGTTTATAGCGTCTGACTGTCCAAACAAACAACTGTCCATAAAAACCATAGTACACTCCTATACACACCTAATTGAACATTAAGGTTGATGAAACCACACGTAGCAAGTAATTCTGTTTAGGAACACAAGAACTAAAATGTACCTTGGTATTCGTGTT
>JBBPBX010053888.1:3252-16133 GCA_038048925.1 Garcialebias charrua
CCATATGTCCCTCCACGTGCTTTGAGGTCAGAGGATCAGGTACTCTTAATAGTTCCAGAAACTCGCCTTAAGCGCAGGGGTGACAGGGCGTTCTCTGTAGCAGGCCCAAGACTCTGGAACGAGTTACCGCTGCTCATCAAACAGGCCCCCTCCCTCTCGGTTTTCAAATCCCGGTTAAAAACTCACTACTACTCCATCGCTTTCAATGCCAGCTGATTTGTACTGGATCGTTTGATTTATGATCTGCAATGTTTTTATGTTTTTCGTGTTGTACTTCATTGTATGTGTTGCCTGTTGCGTGTTTGTTTGTCCAGCACTTTGGTGTGGACTTGTTCCTGTTTAAAGTGCTTTATAAATAAAATGGTATGGTATGGTATATATATATATATATATAGATATAGATATAGATAAAAAAATTTATTGTATTGTGTTAAAATATAAGTGGGCAGTGGTTGTAATTTTGTTGAACCAATACTATTTTAAATGTATGCAGCTCTTTTTCATGTCTAAACAATCTAATGTGTATAAAATGCCCTGAAAGCTATTGGGAATTTCTAAATGGTTCAAGTTATTCAGATTAAACTCTACCCCGGTAACAGGAAATCGTTTTTTTTTTTACTACTTGTATTTGTCTAAACAAAGATCCAGTTTCATCTAAAACTTGACTCATTTGTTTGACTGCCTTCATGAGATTTATTTCTCCTCCAGGCTGTTTCGCACGTGGGAGGGCTGTGGAGGAAGGTGCTGACTGTTTGGGTGAACGTGGGGGGTCTACATGCAGGGGTCTACCTCCTCAAGCGGACCTCGGGCTTGTTAGGCCAAGTGGCCGAGGACGTCAATGAACCTAGAGGGACGGCTGATGCTCAGATGGATGAGAAAAATGATCAGGGACTCTCTTAGCTTTCATCATGAGGCTGAGGAGGCGTCACTTTATTGACATCAACCATAGCGGTTATGTCTTTCCTCCCGACTGCAGCGCTCTGGTCCAAAAAGTCGTTTTGTTGTGCAATTTTGGAAATAAGCCGTTATGTTTGGCATCAGTTCAATGATTCTGACACCTGTTGAGAATTTTTTTTATTTATCATATTGAGTGTTTGCATTTGCTTCACAAAACTGTTCATCTAAGTTCTGTTTATTGTACAGAAGCTGCAGAGGATCATTTTATTAATAAAGATCCACTCGCTCAGTTTTTTTTCTCTCAATAGTCGTATTTGACAGTGAAGATTGATTCGGATCTTATTCTCAAATACTGTACATGTATTTGTAACCCTTTTTTTTTTCATTTTAATCAAAATCTTTTTATTGATTTTTTTTTTTTTGACATACGACAAAAATAAATAAAAAATAAAACAACCCCCCTAACTCCACCCCTTCCCTCCCACACCGGATCAGTCGCACACAAACAAATTAACCATTGACATGTTTTCTACGTACAACCTAAGAGGCTGCCAAGTGTTCAAAATCTTTTAATAGAACCCTTCAGGTTTTATCTGAAATGAATATGATACACTTCTCTTATCCAATGTACATATGCTTGGGGTGGGGGATCTTTCCACTTGCACAAAATGAGTCTTTGGCCAAAAGAGAGTCGAAAGCAAACGCATCCTTCTCGTACTTGCTGAAGGACGTGTCCACAGGGACCACCCCGAACAGTGAGATGAAGGGTGATTGATGCACAGTTTTGCCTCATGTCGCAGAGAAAGTGCCAAAAATAGATTGCCAAAAGGTTGCAGTTTGGGAAAAGTCCAGAGTGTAGCTGGAGTTAGTTTACAACGATTACATGCAGAGTCCAGGTGTAACAGAACCCACCAGTTCCCTTTCGGTCGGTTCACTTCGGTACTACACATAGGTATGGGGAATTGCGCCCCCGCGCGTAATTCCCCATACCTATGTGTTGTACCTCGTTCCCCTCCCTCAGGGAACATTGGTTATGGTCATAACCTCCAGGTACCAGAGGTCTAAAAGAAAAACTGGTTGTAAAAATGTACTGTACTCCCTTGGTTTATATAACTGATATAGATCTATGTTGTGTTTAATGGTTTCTGTCTGGATGGGGAATCAATAACGGTGCCCATTTTCCAGTGTCGTCCATCTCCAACACAACATTGGTGGTATTGTTTGTGTCTCGTTTTTACCTAAATCAGCTTCAGGTAGGCTTCAGGTAGGCTTTATTGTCTGGGTGGAAGATTCTCAGTCATCCAGGACATGGTAAATTCAAAAAAAGTTCAAGACAAAAACAACTGGACGTTATTTGTAACAGAAGACGTTTTGCTTCTCATTCGAGAAGCTTTCTCAATTCAAAGAGCAGAGAGTGGGGTTCAGGTTATAAAGCTGAGATAAGATATACACATATGCAGATTGACCTATCAGTTTACAGTAGGGGTTTGTTAAGGTCTTTGTTAATCTAGCTTTAATGTCCTTCCAACAAACTAAAAACATGCTAATTTGAAGTTTCTTGAGAAATTTTATTGTGCTACATTATCAATATTTTTTTTTTCATTCATTCAACCTTTATTTAGGCAGGTTAATCCCATTGAGCCTCGAGGACTCATTTACAAGTTTCTGAGAGCTTATTCAGTTTAAGGTGGCATGTTTTGATTATATAGTAATAAGCTAATGTTCTGCAGACGTTAGCATTAGCCAAGGTGCAGGTTGCAATGTATTATGGTCTGTTTCCACCAAAGTAGTGTTAAACTGTAAACCGTTTACCATACAACATGACCAGTTTGTAGGGCTCTACAGCGTATGAAAAATGATAAAATTTCCAACCTCACTACAAAATGGCAGACTTAACGATATGATATACTGTATATATATATATATATATATATATATATATATATACACACACACACACACACATTTTTTTAAGACAATTGGAACACAACCTAGCTTTATCTGTATGCCTACACTTGAAAATAAACATTTGTTTACTTACTGATTAAATTTCACCACACTGCACAAATTAGGACTTATGTTTTGGTGTAAGCTTGGCACTTGTGGAGCTCCATACATTTCAATAAAGCAGATATACCGGTCTTATCCTGATTCATAATGGGTGTGTTAGCCTGAACATACCGATTTCCAAACATTTGGTGGAAATTTTAAGCCTCAAAGGAAGTTTTTTTTAAATTTATTTTTAGTTACTACGTGAGCTGCTGCAGGAAGATTTAACTCCCTTTACTCCTCCAAGGGCATGGTCTCTCAAGGAAAAGATTAATTCATCACTCCTTGTCTCACACTTGTGTTGTCAGTAAACAATAGAAAACTCTTTGGTTACAGATACATTAGTAACTAAGTTTATACAGGTCAAAGTAGTACCGTAGCTTATTTGAGGTAACTCACTCCCAGCTTTTGATTTAAAATGAACAAATGTAGTTTTTTCTTACCCTGTATGGAGGCAGAGTAATGCCTTCAAAAAGGGGCTGCTGATTAAAAAAAAAAATATATATATATATATATGTACATATAAACATGCAGTTTGGAGGTATTATAAACTTCTGTCATGCTTTACTCATTAGATTAAAACAAGAGGGCGTTTTATGAGCAAGGAGGGTGATGGCACGACTGGAGCAGTGACTTATTGCGCAATGGAGACTTACCGGTAGTCCTTAAAGAGCCAGACAGAGATGAGGTGGGAGGCCATAAGACTGTGGAGAGCAACCGGAGCGCAACATGATCTGGATCATTCCTCTGCTGCTCGTCCTGCTTTATCTGAGCCTCGCACGTCGGTGGAGGTGAGTCATTTCAGTTCTTTCTGGATCATTTAGGTGGAACAAAAATGAGAGTTTATTGGGGCTGTTGTAGATTAGCTGTGACACCAGCTCAAAAAGTATTCATATGTTTATATTTTTAGGCTATTCACTGTTTTAAACATTTATTTTATTCAAAGTCAGAGTTACCATATTGTTAGAAGCAGAAACGTAAGAATAAAGAATTATTGATCAACAAGGCATAATTTGCTGCACTTTTGTCATTTTCTTTTTAATTTGTCAACCGACCGAGTTCAAGTCTTGTTCAGTCTGTTTGGTTCAGACCATAAAAATGATCTGATGTAAATTCAGAACTAAAATGAGGATTCTTATTTTTCATCAGTCTGGCAATGAGGTCTTGTTTGTAAAAGCTCAGATGTCACCCAGCAGCAATGCTTCTTGCTAAACTAACTTTTTTTGTTGTTGCTTTTTTGCTTTTCACTGCTTGCTTGTTCAATTACATGATTTTTTCCTCCGCTATAGATTTTTTTTTAGCTGTTTTATTCTTTTTTATTTAAATAAGCTGCTCTCACGTTAAAACAAAAACTTTCTGTGTTGATTTGCAATCAGACACTGTACATTGTAAAAAATGAAAATGGGATTTTACCTGGAAATAGTTTGAGCCTTCAGGCACAGCCAACCTCTTTAACAGTTTGATGATATCTGCTCAGGAATGCCGTTATTTTACTGGCATTCTTTGATTTTAATCTTTTAAATCTTAAAACAGAAACCTGTGTTGTTTTTTACATTATTTTTTATTAAAGAGGTAGTAATAAACCCAGATCATTTTGTGCAGGAAGACTGAACAAAGTTTGACAGGAAATCTAAAGTTTGCATTGCGTTTTATTTAATGAAGCAGCATCTGTACAAATGATTTATTAAAACACTGACTCACTCCCTCTGTGCTTATTCTTTCCTTTTCTTTTAGATGCAAGAATGAACCGCTTCTCGATGTAGGAATAATCCCATGGTTGGGTCATGCACTTGAATTTGGAAGAGATGCCTCCAAATTCATAATTCGAATGCAGGAGAAACACGGCAACATTTTTACCGTAAGAAGCAACTCGCAGTGATTTAAATGTGATTTTTTTATTATTTATTTTTTTGCAATGTCTTTTTGTAGTCGAAAAGCACATTTACAAACAGCAGTTGCTACCAAAGTGCTTAACAATAAAACTGTATTTAAACTAAACTGTTACTTAAAGTAAAGTAAAAATATGTAGTTTTATTTATTTATTCTAATGAATGTATAAGAGTAACTAAAGTAGTATAAAATAAATCTTAAAGAGGATATTGTTGATCTTATTTTAAAGCACAGACTTTAAATTTTATTATCTCTAATTTGTTATGCACTTTAGTTTTGTGCATAACTATTTTTACTGTAGATTCTTCTTCTTTCGGCTTTTCCCTTTTCAGGGGTCGCCACAGCGAGTCATCCTCCTCCACCTCACTCTGTCCTCTGCATCCTCTGTCCTCACTCCAACTACCTTCATGTCCTCTCTAACTGCATCCATATATCTCCTCTTTGGCCTTCCTCTGTGTCTTTTTCCTGGCAGCTGCATTTCTAACATCCTTCTACCAATATACCCACTGTCCCTCCTCTGGACATGTCCAAACCATCTCAGTCTGGCCTCCCTAACTTTATCTCCCAGTTGTTCAACATGTGCTGTACCTCTGATGATCTCATTCCTGATCTTATCCATCCTTGTCACTCCTAAGGAGAACCTCAGCATCTTCATTTCTGCCACTTCCAGTTCTTTCTCCTGTCTTTTTGTCAATGACACTGTCTCCAGACCATACAACATAGCTGGTCTCACCACTGTCTTGTAAACTTTTCCTTTGACCTTTGCTGACACCTTTTTGTCACAAATCACTCCTGAAACTTTTCTCCATCCGCTCCATCCTGCCTGGACTCTCTTTTCACCTCTTTACCACATTCCCCATTTTCCTGGACAGTGGACCCCAAGTACTTGAAGTCCTGCACCTTTGTGACCTCTGCTCCTTGTAGCCTCACTGTTCCACTGGCCTCCCTCTCATTCACACACATGTACTCTGTCTTACTACGGCTGACTTTCATTCCTCTTCTTTCAAGTGCATACCTCCACCTCTCCAAGTTCTCTTCCACCTGTTCCCTGTTCTCACCACAGATCACAATGTCATCTGCAAACATCATAGTCCATGGGGATTCCTGCCTGACCTCATCTGTTAGTCGGTCCATCACCAGAGCAAACAAGAAGGGGCTCAGAGCCGATCCTTGATGCAATCCCACCTCCACCTTGAAGCTATCTGTCACTCCTACAGCACATCTCACCACTGTCCTGCTGTCTTCATACATGTCCTGTACCAGTCTAACATACTTTTCTGCCACTCCAGATTTCCTCATGCAATACCACACCTCCTCTCTTGGCACCCTGTCATATGCTTTTTCTAAATCCACAAACACACAATGGAGTTCTTTCTGACCCTCTCTGTACTTCTCTATCAACATCCTCAAAGCAAAGATGGCATCTGTGGTGCTCTTTCTTGGCATGAAACCATACTGCTGCTCACAGATAGTCACCTCTTGTCTAAGCCTTCCTTCCACAACTCTCTCCCAGATCTTCATCGTGTGGCTCATCAACTTAATTCCCCTGTAGTTGCTACAACTCTGTACATCACCCTTGTTCTTAAAAATGGGAACCAGCACACCAGAAGTCATTCTCGTCGGTACCAAAAACTCTATTTCAAAATCAGAACATCTTCTCGTCCCCCTTAACAACTCTCTGCTATCCCCCTCCCCTCAGGTCAAGAGCCTCGGTGTCATCCTCGACACCACTCTTTCCTTCACTTCACACATCAACAATATTACTCGGTCTGCCTATTTCCACCTCCGTAATATTAACCGTCTCCGTCCTTCTCTCACACCCCGCTCCACAGCCATCCTGGTGCACAGTCTTGTGACTTCCCGTATTGACTACTGCAACTCCCTTCTCTACGGCCTCCCCAACAAATCTCTCCACAAGTTACAGATGGTCCAGAACTCAGCTGCCCGTGTCATCACTCAAACCTCCTACTATAACCACATCACTCCTGTCCTGCAGCAGCTCCACTGGCTCCCGGTTAAATCACGCATCATCTTCAAAATTCTACTCCTCACGTTCAAAGCTATCCACAACCTTGCCCCTCCTTATCTATCTGACCTCCTACAAATCTCCATCCCATCACGCTCTCTCAGATCCTCCTCTTCACTACAACTCCATGTACCCTCTGCCCGCCTCTCCACCATGGGGAGCAGGGCCTTCACCTGCTCTGCCCCTCACCTCTGGAACGCCCTACCGCCAGACCTTCGAAACACCACCTCCCTTTCTCTGTTCAAGACTGCCCTGAAAACCCATCTCTTTAGACTAGCTTATCACTAACTTTACTAAATGTATTTTTGTCTTCCATTTTATATCCTTTATGTATTTTATATTTCAATTTGTCGCTGATAATGTTTGCTCTGTATTCACTGTGTTGGTTTGTTAAGTGTCCTTGGGTGTCATGAAAGGCGCTTTTAAATAAAATGATTATTATTATATTATTATTATTATTATTATTATTCTCCATTCTTCAGGCATTTTCTCACCCTCAAATATTCCATTAAATATTTGAGTCAAAAACCTCACTGCCACCTCTCCAAGACATTTCCAAACCTCCACTGGTATGTCATCAGGTCCTACTGCCTTCCCCTTCTTCATTCTTTTCAAAGCTTTCCGGACTTCACCCTCACTAATCTTTCCCACTTCCTGGTCCACAGTTTCTATGACCTCCACTCTTCTTTCTCTTTCATTCTCTTCATTCATTAGCTCCTCAAAGTAATCCTTCCATCTTCCCATCACACTCTCCTCACTTGTTAGAACATTCCCATCTTTAATAAGCCTAACCTGCTGCACATCCTTTCCAGCCTGATCCCTCTGTCTTGCCAACAAGTCCTTCTCGCCCTCTTTAGTGTCCAGTCTCCCATACAACTCATTGTACGCCCTCTGCTTTGCCTTAGCTACTTCCCTCTTTGCTCTATGTCCCATCTCCTTATATTCCTGTCTCCTCTCTTCAGTCCTCTCACTGTCATATTTCTTCTTGGCTAATCTCTTTCTTTGAATGGCATCCTGCACTTCACTATTCCACCACCAGGTTTCCTTATCTTCCATTCTCTGTCCAGATGACACACCAAGTACCTTCCTACCCAGTGACGTGCGGTCAGGGGAGGCAAGTGAGGCCACGCCTCCCCTGTCATCATGGAAAGAAAAAAATGTAAATTGAAAAAATAAATGTAATTATTGTATTTATCCTTTGATTTGTACTATAAACTTATTTTACTTCAAACTAAACCAGTTTTAAGTTAATTTTGTATTCAAAATCACCAATTTTTCTTATTTAGCGTTCAAATTCTGAGGAGGGACGTGCGGGAGGAATCCCGGCAGCTGCGCCGCACGATTGCGCAATAACTCGGCTGACTGAGCTGCAGTGAG
This sequence comes from Garcialebias charrua, assembly GCA_038048925.1. NCBI lineage: Eukaryota > Metazoa > Chordata > Actinopteri > Cyprinodontiformes > Rivulidae > Garcialebias > Garcialebias charrua. The sequence goes on from JBBPBX010053888.1 coordinate 11,492, forward strand.
CCCTGCACCTTTTATGTCGCTATTAAAATGTCCAAATACTTTTGCTATATAAACTACATTTCTATAGTTTAGCTGGTGAATATAATGTCTAGTGTTTCTGTCTAAAACTGTATGTGTGTGTGTAACGTGTTTCTTGTGCTGGGCGATCATAAAACAGTGAGAAAAGGTGCCGTGCGAGGCGAGCCGCATGGAGGAGGAGGCGGGGCTACTGAGCCCATGCAGGATTTCTCCTGCAGCAGAGCGCTGGAGGAGGAAGTGAAGCACGCTACAATTTAATCTAAGGAAAGTGCCGTCAGTTTTTCTTTTCTTCTCCTGATTGGCTAGAATTTTGCAATGGAGGATTAAATTTCTGATCAAGGAAGGCTTTCTTCTGATCTCCATCGAGGCAGAGAGAAGCCGACAAGGAAGACTTCTAGAAAAAAAGTCATTGACGTCTTTACAGTATTCAGAAGGAGTGGCACATGGACTTCATTTATTTGTTTATTTTATTATTTATTTATTCATTCATTTTACATTACAAACCAGAAGAAAAAGAAAACAACCATATCACATATTATATGAAAGAATACGACGACATCTTATTTCATCTGCCCCTTTTTTCATAAATAAAACAAGTTCAAACAATCAATTAAAACAATAATTATCTATAAGTAACAGAGCAAAAAGAGTAACTTTTCACAATCTACAAATATCTAGAACATTAAACACTTAACTAAAAGTTTTAGTATTTTGAAAGTTTTAGTATTTTGTTAACAATTTAGTTTTGATCATTTTTTAAAACATAAGCACAGAGTTTACATTTTTAACATAATTTCCCAAACCATTCCACAATTCAACTCCCTGTATTGAAATAGACCGTCCCTTCAAACTAGTTCTGCAAAAATTTCAGTTCCCTTTAGACTGTAGCAGCTTTCTCTCTTAACAAAATACATTTGAACATTTGAGTGTTCTATTGGCAGCACGGTAACTGGTAGAGCTGCTGCCTCTCAGCGAGCAGGTCCACGGTTCAAATCCCAGTCCGGGGGCCTTTCTGGGTGGAGTTTGCATGTTCTCTCCGTGCATGCGTGGGTTTTCTCCGGGTGCTCCGGTTTCCTCCCACAGTCCAAAAACATGCATGTTAGGCTGATTGGTATCTAAATTGACCCTGGGTTTGAGTGAGACAGGTCCCTCTTGTAAATGAGTCCCCGTGGCTCAACGAGGCTAGCCTGTATAAATAAAGGTTGAATGAATGAATGAAAAAAATTACTAACAAAATATTATAGTCCACCAAATCATAAAACTTCAGTACTTTGAGTTGTTTAAATAATATATTAGATAGATGACATTAAGGCTTTCTTGTAATAATTCTCACAGCTCTTTTCTGTCAAATAAAAAAATATTTTGTTATAGTTAATTTAATTTATAAGTAAAGGTAAGACTAAAATAAATTTCTTCTCCAAATTAAATGTGCTTTTTTGTGTGCTACAGTTTGTTTGTGTAAAGATTGCTGATATGAGATTTTAAACACAACCTGGCTGTTTGCTGCCAATCAAATGGTGAATAAACTACTCTGTAGGGTTCATGTATTATAAAAGAAGAAAATAATGCTATCCAAAGTATCCAAAGCACTGAAGAAGCCATGGCAGACAGAAGCCAAAACATGGAGAACATTTTTTTGTCTTGTTTTTTTATTATACAGTACATATAAAAAAAAACTGCACAGTGCCTCACCAGCCATGAACCTCACCGCACGTCACTGTTCCTACCTGTCTCTAATTATTGTTGCTGTAGTAGCCCAGTCACTTGGAAGCTCTTTCTTACCACCCAGAGCCTTTAACAGCTCGTCTCTGAATTATTTTTTTTCCCATTATAGATGGCCTCCCTTCTCACCTTACAGCCATCCTCTCACACCGATATTATTAATTTTTCTTCTTCTTTTTTTAATAGAGAGAAAGGAAAGAGTTGAAAGTAAGACAACAAAACACAACAATTATCCACAAAAAGAGCACAAGGCAAACACACCCAACCTCCGTCCGCAATCCTGCAAAGCACATGACAGAACACAGCAACGAAACACACATTCATAAAGACTAATAATATTCATGACCTTGCAGTAGATTTCCATAAATAAACATACCCATACCTACAAATATAAATACAGTATACATACATATACATTCATATCACATATCCATCTATATATCTGCATATGATATCTACATATACATCCCTGCATCCATTTGTGTGTGGCTGTGAGCATGCATAAGTGAATAAGGTTCCTCCAATAGAACATTCAGTAGCGACCGTGAAGCATCAGAGATCCGCCCCCCCAAGGCCCGAGGCAGACGAAGGGGCAATCAAAGCCTAAGACCCCAAGAAGGACCCCGAGCCCAGAGTCCCCAGGGTCACCCGAACAGGACGAGCCACTCACCCACTCCCCAGATCCGACCAAGGGGGAAAACTGGACGAGCCCCACCAGCGACTACACACAATGACCCCCGGGGGGCCAACAGCGACAAACTCACCGGCCCCCGCCGGAGCCCCCCGCACCGACGTAGCCCCGGGCACCGAGGCCCGGGGACGCCCACCCCTCAGGCCCAGACCCGATAGGACCAGAGGACCCGAGCTCCACCAGGCAGCCACCAGGCCGAGCCGACCCACGCCCAAGCGCCCAACCCCAGAAGGTGACAGCAAGGGCCCCCAACACGCCCGCGGGCAAAGGGACACCCACCCGGGGGCCACGTGACAGGAGCGCGACACCAAGTAGCCTCAGATGTAACAGAGAGGGGGCAGTCCAAATCCCAGCCTGACAATTAGACATTCATACACAGACACACTCACTCAGACCCACCCTCATCCTCACTCACACAAAGACAAACAATAACGACACGTTCCATTCATAATCCCGATGCACACTCTATACCCCCTAGGTCCAAGACATGTACCTGCCCCCTACATGGGGCAGCCCACACCCAAGCCCAGGAGGTAGGCCCATTCATTCTGGGCTGGAGAGTAGCCGACATCCAAGATCAGGCCCATCCACCGCCCTGCCGACAGGACGGGACACCCGAGCCCAAGCAGCCCCAGGGAGAGCGCAATGCCAGCCGTGGCGAACCCCCAGGCCCGAACTCTCCCATAGTCCAGGACAACCCCCGACGGTCCACCTCCAGAATGCCCGCCAGGCAACCAGGGGGGTGAGAGAGAGAAAGAAAAAAAAATTATAATCGTCTCTGAATTTCTCACAACATTCTTCCTTCTTTAGCTTCCACCATTTGGTCTTCTTCTCTGATTTTACTCTTTTTCTCTTCTTCGCAACAACAGTCATTCTACACACAACCATCCGATGCTGTCTGGCCACGCTCTCCCCTGCTACAACCTTACAGTCTCCAATCTCCCTCAGGTTTCCTCTTCTACACAGAATGTAGTCGACCTGTGTACTCCTTCCTCCACTCTTATAGGTCACTCTATGTTCCTCCCTCTTTTGGAAATAGGTATTGACTATAGCCATTTCCATTCTCTTGGCAAAATCCACCACCATCTGTCCTTCCTGGTTTCTTTCCTTGACACCAAACCTACCCATCACTTCCTCATCCCCTCTGTTTCCTTCACCAACATGTCCATTCAGGTCTGCTCCAATCACCACTCTTTCCTCCCTGGGAATACTCTCTATCACTTCATCCAAATCTTTCCAAAATTTATCTTTCTCCTCCCCATCACATCCAACCTGTGGAGCATAACCACTGACTATGTTTAGCATCAGACCTTCTACTTCTACCTTCAGACACATCACCCTATCTGACACTCTCTTCACCTCTACTACATTCTTTGCCAACTCCTCCTTCAGGACCACCCCTACTCCATTTCTCTTTCTATCCACACCATGGTAAAACAGTTTGAACCCTGCTCCAATACTGCAAGCCTTGCTGCCCTTCCACTTGGACTATTTTTATTGTAGATAATGACAAAAAGTCCTTGAAAATGTGCCATCTGGGGATTCTCTCATTCTACTGTGTGATTTCAATGCTTATGTGGGCAATGATGGAGTTATAGGGAAGGGGGTGATTGGAAGGAACAGCCTCCCTGATCTGAACCTGAATCAGTGGTGGCAGGGCTTAATTTGTAAACCAATCAATGACAGAATGCAAATAGTGTCCGACTCCACATGTGAAACCTCCAGGCGCCTCCTCCATCTGTTCGTAGCGGGTGGCTGTGGGCTCCTGCCCGACTGCCTGGTTAGCTCGGCACTCACCCCCACACCACTTACGCACTGCTCCTCCAGTCTCCATTGCCACTGCCTTCAATTCTCGGTTGTCCAACTAAGGCCAACGATGAGCCTTTTTTAATGAAAATAAACTGGACTGTCTTTTTTACATTTTGATTGCTGTTATTTTTGACAAATCAGCACAGTTGCTTTGATACTTAATATAATGTGAATAATACACATCAAACATTTCTCTTGTTGTAAAGTTGTTTAAGATATTTTTTTTAATTATTATTAATGATGACGAGAGGAGAAAAGAATACTTCTCTGACCTTCTCAATCTCAGCAACACGTCTTGCATGGGGGAAGCGGAGTCAGAGGACTTTGGGGTTGCTCTGTCCATAACTGCTGTCCATAATAGCTGAGATCACTGAGCTAGTTAAAAAGCTATGTAGCAGCAAG
>JBBPBX010053889.1:0-23685 GCA_038048925.1 Garcialebias charrua
TTTTTTAAACTATTAATTAATGTTGAATAATTATTAGGAACATTAACTAATATATTACCATTTCAGTGCTGTGGAGGCTGGAGACGATGTACATGTTGTAGAATTACTTCTGCCTCGTCCACATGCATGTAACTCCACACAGCAGCTGAGCTCACCTCATGAAGTGAAAAGTCTCCAAAAACCAGCAGGAGCTGAAAAAAATTATAACCTGCTGTTTACTGGAAATAACTTTGGCTTCTCTGCAGACAATCCGCTAAAATATTAACTTTTAAATGGCTAAATTGGACGGATCGAGTTTGTAGCTCCTCCATTGTTTTCAAGCTGCGCAGTAGGGAAATTCCTTTACATGACGTCATCATCCTGCGACGGCGAAATCCCTATTTATCGTGTTAAAAAAATGGCGCTAATTTTAAACTGTTTTGGGAGAGAATTTTCATTCATTTAACATTATTTTAGCAAAAACGGTCAGGGGTCAATCTTAATATTTATATATGTTGTGCCATTTTTTGAAAAGTCAAAAGATGATGTCAGTGGAGCTTTAACTTTTTCTAACCAAAATCTAAACTATTTATTAAAATAGCCAAACTGCCTAAATTCATGCGCATATAAGACTGAAATAATTCCTGCTCAGAGTGAATGTTTCCTTAGATAAGAGAATTAAGCCTTGAGCGATTCATTATTATTGTTTGTTTATTATTGTTGTTGATTTTTAGTTTGATTGCTTTTGTAATGAAAAGTCAAAGACAACTTTGGCTTTTTCCTTCAGATGAATATTCAGTTTTTTTGGTATAAAACTCCCTGTAATTAATGGATTCTACTTCAGTGACTGATTCTGTTCATTAAAGGGTGAGTATATTAATTAAGCTGTTGTTGGTCAGTAGGGTTGGGCATCGTTTGAATTTGAGCGGTTCCGGTTCCGATTATTCTTTTCGATTCCGATTCTTTTCGATTCTCGATTCCGATTCTTTTTGTAGGCGGGGTTAAAAAAAGACATGTAAATTCAATTCAGTTCAGTTTATTTATACTGTATAGCTCCAAGTCACAACAGAAGTTGTCTCAGGGCACTGAACAGAAACAATCAAATATAAAAATAATAAGTTAACAGAAACTTTAATATAAAAATAATGTTAACACTATTTATCTGAGGAGACTACTTTGAGTTTAACTCCATCATGTTATAAAAGAGCTACAGTAGTTAGCCAGAGTTCTTTCAGGATGAAATAATTTGAACTTCTGTTTGAATTTAATTCTATGAACTTTTTCCTTTTTGTTAAATTTACTATGAATTTCTCACAGGGCTATTTTCAACCAGTATATAAAGTATCAAACTTATGAACTTCAATATGTTATGAGTTTTCTTTTCGCAGGGGTACACTTTTACTAGAGAGCTTTATGTTTTAAAACCTCATGGAAACACATTTCCACATGTCCAGTGTCTGATGCTGCAGTCATGTTACTGAGCTCTCACTGATGGGCTAACCTGGTTCCACCAGCAGCAGCAGGATCTTCAGACAGAACGGCTGGTGGGATGTCCTGGTATCTGCAGCCCTCTCTCCATTTGTTTCTTCATGGACATGGAGCTGTGACATTATGTTGTGCCTCTTCCTCAGCAAAAAGCTCCTCCAGTGGAGACTTTCTGGACAGACTGCAGGAAGTTCCTAAACAAACAACAGGTTTATCAGTATTATCAGTAAAAAGAGATTATTAAATCATTTTTAAGACTGAGAATGTGTACAATTATTAGCTCTGTTGTTATTGCCTAACTAACCTATTCAATAATTCTTCAAACTGTGACATTCACTCATAATGGAATGAAAGAGAACATAAACAGAAATTATATAATAATGAAAACTAGAGACATTAAAACATTTTAAAAGACACGAGAGAACTTTAAATGGATTAAGAATGTTAATAAGTGTTGGATTTGCTTAACTATAGTAGTTATGTGTCTGAGTGCAATGTAAGTGCAATCCATGGCAGGAGTTGAATCCACTGAATCTGAAAAGGGATGTAACCTTTTCACAACATATGCTGTAACTGTTCTGTGGCACTCTTCATTCAGTTACACTGATGTATTTACGTACCTTGGACACTGGTGAACACTGTGAAGCCATTTCAGGTTGTTTGTCTAAGAAAAAAATACGAGCTAACGTTGTATTTGAGCTGACTTACCGCTTTAAGTGGAGTACAACTTGTTAGCTGCCTTAATGTTGGTATGAGACGTAGTTTAGTTTTATTTACCTGATGGAGCCGAAGAGAAAGCGAAAAGTCCGGCGGAGTGTTCTGCAGACGGACCACTCTGTACTTCCGGTCCGACACCAAGCGGAAATAATCCAGTGGAGCACGTCAAAGACGGGACACTTTTTTACTTCTCTCCTTTGCATGATAAAAAAATTATTGCAAGTGCTGCACTGACCTGACTGGTCATTTTATTAAAGTTAAGCCACGCTTTCGACCGCGGATACACACTTCCGGTGGAGTCTTCTTTGTTGGTTTTCGGCGACAAATTCTTCTTCGGCGTTGGCGGCTACTTCCGGTTGGCGGACTAGCATCAAACATAGGAATCACAAATTAATATTTTGAACGTTTCCGGGAAAACCGGACAGTTAGTCCCGGTTCCGAACAATTCTCGATTCTTGATGCCCAACCCTATTGGTCAGTAAACTGACCAGCTGGTGCCCCACTTTAACGAGAGCTAAATAAATAAAAATAAATGTAGTGGAGGGGAGTGGCGAAAGTGTCACCCTTCTTATTGCTACAAGAGGCAGCTCGTATGCTCGTAAATGGATGTTGTGTTTAAAATGAGTGTTTATGTAATTATTTTCAGTTCACATAAACAATATGTTTTATTCACTCAAGACGGTCATATTTGTTCATAACTGTATTATTAGTAAGCCTGAAAGTTACCAGATCAAAGCAAACAGTTACTGGAACACACCCTATCAAAATAAGAGTGCCTGGATCCTGTTCCGGCAGGATCCGGCTCAATTTAAGCCCTGGTCTTCAGTCTGGACTCATGCCTGTTCTCCTCAGCGCCTCCTTTAATCTCATGCTAATGTTAGCGTTCAGTTGTATCATTTGTTGTATCAATAAATCTTTAGTTTTCCAAGTTCCTCATGCCCGTCTACTTGTTCCAATTCTCTTCAAACCGAGACACAAAAGGATTGTGCAAAGCAACAATACTGTTCATCATGTAGCCTAGCCTTTTCACCAAAAATATAACAAAAATGTAGTTCTGCTTTTAGTAACTATAATTTTCTTGACATACTGTACTTTACTTAGTAATATTTAATACAGCCAGTATTTAGTGGCTGTCTCCACACTAAAGATTCTCCAGACACACGGTGATCTAGTGAGGGAGCTGGAGGTTCAGGTACAAGGTGGAGGCAGGTGCTGTGTTTTGGAGAGCTGTACATTTTCCCCAGCAGCACCAGTGGAGTGACTCGTCCTTAAAAAGGATGGTAATCAGCTGCTGACTAAGACAGCTGGAGCTCCAGCAGCACCTGCAGGGATGAAGATGGAAGACGGGGAGCCAGAAACACAGAATCCTAACAGAAAACATGTTCAGGTCCAATAATCCTCACCCTCAGGATCAATACTGAAAAACACGACCAGATGTAGCTGAAGTGACACCAGCAGGAGAACTGAAGGTTCTTCAAAAGTCCCAGACATGTTCAGAGTTTTGAGCTTGAAATGACATGAACTGATGTCTTCAATCATTCAAGTTGTTGTTCTGATGGTAGATCATTTCACATCCTTCAGATCTTTAGATCCGTTTACAACTTTTTACTGCTCCTTTCACATTTTGTTCAGCTTCAGCTTCTTTCCACTTCCTTGTGCAAATTTAAACTTTTATTCTGCTACTTTCAGCTGTTTTGTGATCCTTTCAGATTTTTTGTTCTAACTTCTTTCTGCTAATTTCAATTTATGATCCTTTCAGCTTATTAATGCAAGTTTCAGCTGTTTCTACAATTTCAGCCACTATTTAGCTATTTTATGTTAATTTAAGCTTTTCAGCTAACCACATTTTTTGCACTAATTTCAATGTTTTCAGCCTAATTCAGCCAAAATGTGCTCTCTCCACACTTCTTTCTGCCTTTTCAGCTGTGTGTTTTTGCTAATTTCAGGGTTTTTAAGATAATTTCCACTTTTTTGTGCTCATTTCTGCTTCTTTCAGCATAATTGGGCAAACATGTTCTTTCTGGTTTCTTCTGATAATTTAAGCTTACCTAGCTTTTTAGCTTAAAAAAAAAATCTAATTTCTGTTGTTTTCAGATAAATATTTTTTTTGCGCTGTTCTGCTACTAATTAGTCTATTTTTTAATGCTCCTTTCAGCTTATTTCTGATCATTTCAGCTTTTTTGTGATATTTCAACTACTATTTAGCTTTTTTTGTTGTTGCTAATTTCATATTTTAAAGCTAACCCCTCCCCCCCTTTTTAGCTCATTTCAGCTCTTTCGGTTTTCTTCCGACAGTTTGAACTTCTTTCTGCCTTTTCAGCTTCTTTTGAGCTAGGTTTTAGCTAATTTCCTTTTTTCCCGAATTTCTGCTTACTTAAACATAAATGAGCAAATCTGTGTTCTTTCTGCTTTCTTCTGTTAATTTAGTCTTGTTCGCCCATTTCAGCTACACTTCATCATGTATTTTTTTAGTTAATTTCAGCTGTTTCTCAACAAGTTCTTCTGCAGTAAACATTCGCACTGCATTTTCACAGGAAATGCAATTGAGTTTTCTTTCTTTTCAAGCAACTTTGATGGAAGAAACTATTTAATAATGTTTTGATACAAACAGATCGGGTTTACAAAGCTCAAGGCCATGTCTGAATGAAGTGATGAGAGTGAAAGCATTTCAAACTTTTTTATTTGTAATAAGTGAGACACGTTTAAATGTGAGATAAAAATGAAGTTAACTTTTGACATTTATGAATCTACGGTATAAAGAGAGAGCTAAGTTAGTGTAGCATAGCATGGACATGAGTTCAAGTTATTGAAATAAAAGTTTATGTTGTTCCATGTTGGCTGCAGAAAACAACTCATTTAATTAAACTGTCTTTTCATCCAGCAGATAAACATTTTACATAAAGAAAATGTTCAAGTTTGTAACATTTCTCATCAATAAATGAGACTGAACTGGCTTTCCTTCTTTTGTGAGTCAGTGTTTTTTAATTTAACTAGATGAAGAAAAGGAACAACGGGTCAAGAGGTAGGCAGCACGGTGGGTCAGCTGTTCAGCTGTAGCCTCTCAGTGAGAAGGTCGCCCGCTGAAATCCCAGCCAGGGGGTGGAATTTGCATGTTCTCTCTGTGCATGCGTGGGTTTACTCCGGGTACTCCAGTTTCCTTCCACAGACCAAAAACACGAGTTGGCTGATTGGTAACTCTAAATTGTCCCTAGGTGAGAGTGAATGGTTGTCTCTTTTGTCTCTATGTGTCCCTGTGATGGACTGGAGACCTGTCTAGGGTGTCCCCTGTCTCTCACACAGTGATTGTTGGACATGGACAAACCCCCATGACCCAAAAAAGGAAGAAGTGGGTAAAAGATAATGGATGGATGGATTTAAATGTCTATGGCTCGCTGCTGTCACTTCCGATGGCTGAGGATGTGGATAGTCAGCTTAGTTCCAAGCTCAGGTGAGGATTAGGCCAGGCTTGGACAGCAGTCACTGAGACCATACATAAATAAAAAACCAATATAAATAAAAAATTAAAGCTGCAAGCAGCATTGAGGCCCTCGCAGCAAAGCGCCGCTCCAGCCTTATTGCAGCGACCGCAGGAGCTCCAGCTCAAAATGGCTGCCACAGCTACCTTACAAAATTGACTAACTCTGTCACTTTTTGAGATATTGAGCTACAAAACAGAAAGTCACTGCTGAATTTGTTTGAAACTCACAGAAAGTAATCAGACGTATCCTAGTTTAGAAAAACGATAGCCAAGAGTCTTTTATTTTTATTTTTTACTTATGGTGTCAGTGACGACTATCCTCCGGTCTAAGCTTGACCTAATCCTCGTCTGAGCTTGGAACTAAGCTGAATATCCACAGCTTCAGCCATTGCATCAGCTACGGCCAAAGCCAGTCTTAGCCACCGGAGGACATAGCCCAGAGACATGGACATTCAAGTCATATTAAGATATTTTTTAGGCCCAAGCAGCTAAGCGCTGCGAAGGTCTATTGTAATCGCTCTGTTCAGGCCCGACTTTTTTATTCTTCCGTCAAATGAAATGGCCTTTTGGGGGCTTTATCATATCCCAAAACTCACCAAATTTGGCGGCCACATCAGGTCTGGTGAAAATTTACGCATTTTGGGGCGTGGCCAAAATCGCAACAGAAACGGCTCAAAAGCGCCACCTAGAAATTTTCAAAATACCCTCCGCATTGGCCTTAGTTTGACATAGAATCATGAAATTTGGTACAGTTGTCCAAATCATCAAGATGCACAGAAAATCCTCTGCCACCAACATTGTACGATAAATGGGAAGGCGGCCATTTTGGAATGCTGACCAAAATTTCACACCTTTTGGCGGTTTACAGCCTCTGCATTTGAATGAACTCCTCCTAGGGATTTTGCTCAATTGGGTTCAAACTTGGCCGGTTTCTTCACAAGGCATGGGGGATCAAAAGTGATCAAAACAGTTCATTTTGAAGCATGCTGAAGGGGCGGAGCCTGACGTCAAAGTTAGACATCTCGCCATGAAAAATGAAACGCTAATAGCACCTACACGAAAATCGTCTAATACATCAAACTTCTGGGATTGACCCACATCTGGTCCCCTATAATACTGAATGGTCAAATCAAGACACCACTTAGGCCACGTCCCTTGACAACAGGAAGTGTAAAGTTTTACGTTGAACGGTCCCGATCGGACCCTGTTACCTAATCAGCGTGACAGTGTGTCCAGTGTCCAAAGACATGTTGGTGTAACAAGATTCCCAACAATGACCGTTTTGAGTGGAGCATATGGGTGTGGCGACATGGCGAAGTAAGATGCAACGCTGTCGCCATATGTTTGGTTCTAAAATCCACAGATTTGATCCGAGGAGTACCAAAATCAGTATGATCTATCATTGTCCACCCCTTGAACAGGAATCCATGATAATTGTCCAATAGCCTCCATAGCACCCCTAGAATAATTTAAAACCTCAGCCCCAAGCCATTTTTGGCCCAATAATTCTGAAACTCGGTGAACATCTGTATCTTCTCAAGACCTAAAAAAAAGTCTCTTGGAACACTGGTCCAAAACCAACAGGAAGTCTGCCATTTTGGGTCAAAAGGTCATTTTCCGGCATTTTGAATGGCAGATTTTAACAAACTCCTCCTACGGATTTTTAAGGATTGCCGTCAAACTTGGTTAATATGCCCTTAACACATTGGACAGTAAAAGTTATCAAAAATTAAGTGGAGGCTGGTTGGGCCAGCTTATGTTTGATTACAGATAATGTTCTGACATCACATTTTGGTTTGTTTTGATATTACGTTCTTGTATGTTCATATGCTATCTGAATCTCACCTCTGTCCCACTTTTGAGAGAATAAAATCCCAGCACGCACTGACCAATTCAGACTTGCTTCAAACACGGTTGAGCTCTGCTCCAAGCGAGTTTGAAGTGATATCCCCTTTGCAAAGTGTGACTAAATTATAATCATTTCTTGTTTCTTTGTGTGGTTCTCGTTCTAGGTGAAGATGTTTAAATGAAGGTGTTTACAAATCCCTATCATTATTTGGTGCCGAAACAACCGGTTTCTCCCCATGCCTGCTCCTGATCGCCAAACAACGCGCTGCGAAGACCCGTGCGCATGGCAAAAATAATAAAGTCCAGTTGGTTTGTCTCTGGCCAACATCCTCTGTCCATTGCCATTGAAGCCATCAGGGTCAGACTGGTGGAGGTTTCCAGACACTGCACGGATCAACAAGAAAGTGAGTGTGAAAAAGTGTTTGTTGATACATCGTTTTTAGAAGAGTTTGAGTATGTTTTGAACTGGGTCCAGACTTTCACATTTTTAAAGTGAGGCGTATGTTTTCAAAAGCTAAGCGGATGTCGCGCGTCATTAGCTGCACAGCCAAGACCTTTTGCTATTTTTAGGAGGCAGATCAATTTAAGTCAAGGATCAAAATAGGCATTTTTGTGAGGCTGATCTGCTGAGACCTTTATTGAACAATATAAGTGGGATCCAACAGTCAAAATAGGACATTATTTCTTAGACGCGTCGTTTGGAAATTGTTTATGCGTCGTTTGAAGTTGTTTGCATCACTTTGAAATTGTTTATACGTCGTTTTGAAGTTGTTTCTGTCTATCTCTGTTTCTGTGTGATCAACTCTGCTCCTGTCAGTATGGAAGCCTACATGTGTGTGTTTTGGTCTGTGCCTCTCTGCTTATCTGTGTATGAGTGAACAACACTGCCTGTATGTCTGCAGCTTGGCAGAATATACACTTTATTCTGGGAAATTAAGTGTAAGTGATTCTCACTGGATCTAAACATTTCCAGGTTGATATTCATTTGCACACATATATTAATAACTACACAAAAGTTTGTCATACCTAGCAATAATGGGAAATAATAGGAGCAAATCAACTGAAGGCGTAAATACCAAGGATGCCAAATACATGAGTCAAAAACATCTAGACTCAGTAAAATATTTAGAGAAATGGATGAAAAAATATCAAGTTAGTCCCACTCTTAAAGAGGAACTAAACCCAAAATTAACTTTTTTTAGCTGATAAACTCCCTAGAATGTGTTTAAAATGTTATCTAGCACTGTGGCTGTGTTTATTCTCACATAATTGTGCATATCTGTGTAAATTGGCAATATTTGGCAATATTTGGTCTAAAAATGTGTTTATGGTAGTTCTATGGGTTGAACTGGTGGATTACATGTGTGATGTCACACAGGTGGTTCAAGCAGAGCCAATCCCCTGCAGAGATGAGAAGTGCATACCTTATATGGAAGTGCTACATTTCACTCCTGACAAGCGGTTTTATTTTTCTTTTCATTTTCATTTTTTTAGGCCTTTGGTTTTGGATGGAATGGGTGGAATAGATAAATACATCTACATGTTTATTCTTTGTTGTTGCTTGGTGTATGTTGTTGGCTAGAGGTTTAATTTGTTTTAGGTTGTTGCAGGTGGAGGCGTGAACAAAAGCACAACTCTACCTCCACCCCTCCTTGTCTCTCGACACGCCCATTTTCAGGGAGATTTTGGAAGGAGGAGTTACCGATCCACAAGGTGTGGAGTTGCTCTTTAAAGTGGAAAGCTGGAAAATGCTTGTTTCTTTACTACAGGACAAAATTGCTCTGTCTAAAGGCAAAAAGAAAGATGAATTAGAATGTCAGTTGGCAATAGCAAAATTATGGCTGAATGAATCACTGATAAGACGGGAACAGATTGAGAAGTCAAGGACGGCTCGGCTCCAAAAACAAAGCCGAACATCTGATACGCTTTTGATCAGATGGAAGGATGATGAATCAACTATCTGTGCTCGTCATCCGACTCAAAACCCTGAAGGAGACGATGCAGCTGCGTGTGTTGCACCTCCTCCAAAAATAGAACAAATATCCACAGATATACCTGAAGTAAAACCAGAACCCAATACCAAACCGATACTCAGCCCCCCTGCTAGTCACACTCTCAGCCATACCACGTCAGCAAATCAAGTGACGTAAAACCAACAACGTCTAGCCTAACCACTGAATCATACCCCATGATTCAGGTGCCAAACCCAAACCCAGCACCAGACGGTGCTCAGTTTGTGTTTGTTTTTAGACCATGGATGCTGGAAGAAGCCAGAAGGGCAATTGAAGGTGTCGTAAATGTAGAAGAAGACCCAGAAGCATGGATAACAGACATGCAAGGAATCATACATTCATATCATCTAAATGGTCACGAGACGGGGGAAGCGGCCCAATCTTCTTTGGGAAAGCACTGGGCCAAGGTGCAAGGTGATTATACAGGTAGAGATAATGACAACACTCCGTTCCCTTATCCACAAACAGATTAACAGTTAACAGGTGGCTATTTAGCACAGTGGTCAGCTCTTTGTACACGTGTGAGAGAGACCTTTAAAAGGCGTGCTGATTATGCGGCTCTCTCAGCCGTAAAACAGAAACCTGATGAAGAAGTGAGTGACTTTGAAATCAGATACGAGAAGGAATTCAAAGTTCACTGTGGTATTATTCCAGCCGACAATGACGACTCAGCTTTTCAACAGCAGCTGAAAAATGGCCCGTTACAATCTGTCCGTCCTGAGATTGGTAACTGGGTGAGAAAACATCTGATAAAGGTTGACACATGCTCCGTGATGGTCCTAATGCAGTGGGCGCGCCACGCAGAAAAAACAATAAACAGAAAATCAGGAAAGAACACTGATAACAAGACGAATGTGTTCCTTAATGATGATGACTCAGATGTATTTTACAACGGCCCTATGAGAAGAAATAACAGACGGGGTCGTATGAGGCCAAGACAGAATGGTTTCAACAGATTCAGACAACAAGCTGACCCTCCACAACCACAGAACATGTTCAGACCGCAGCCACATCCAGATAGCTGCTATTCGTGCGGCGAAATGGGTAATTTCTCACGTGACTGTTATAAATTCTCCAAACAAGGGAGAGGAGGGGGCGCTCACAGAGGGCAGTTTTCAGCTGCTCCGGGGCACTCTCAAAATGGAGGGTTTAATGCAGGTTTCTCAGCTGCTCCGAACCACCTTCAAAACGGAGGGTTTAATGGATGACTAGATGATAGCGCGGCCAGCTCTGACTCCTTCCAAGGTCAAGAGTTAGTAAACATATGTTTAGCATGGAACTTATTAAGCTCACTGAAGGAGAAGCCGTATGTTACGCTCCGGGTTAACACGATCCCTGTTGGTTTTTTGTGCGATACAGGTGCATGCAAGACTGTTTTAAAAATCAGCATTCCTGGTCTGAAACCATCACAAAACTCCATCTGAGTAAAATCAGTAGATGGTATGACAAATAGACAAAATATTTCAAAGCCAGTACAATTCACAGATGAAGAATCTGGCTACTCCTTCTCAGCAAACGTTGTGATATCACCGGACTGTCCAATTAACCTCCTTGGTAGAGACTTGTTGACAAAACTTGCCATTGCTGTCATTCTTGTCCAGGACGGTATGAGAGCCATAAGGTTAAATAAAGCACAGGTTTATGCAAATCAAAGCCTGATTGACATTTTCTGCTCATATGATCTGGGTTCAACTGACAACCTAGCAGCTGCTTCTACATTAAAGGTGCAGTCTGCAGTTTCTGTAGTGCAGTCTGTAAGTTTTCTAAAAATAAATTTTTAACATATTTCTTCACCTTCTCACTATCTCCTGACAGACTGATGTTAGACAAAGTAATCTTTGAAAAAACTATAGTCCCCTTGCTTCTCCAGGTGTTACTAAAAGCATTTCTAAAAAGCCACACACTGTTATCCCAAATTTTCATTTACATAATAAGTCAAGCTATTATTACTAATCTTTTTGTTATTTTGCAAAAGGCGGGACCATTACCTAACAATAAGTGAATTGTACACTTCTCAATCTGAGTATCTGCTTTACTAATGGCTCTGAGTACAGACACCTCTCATTTACATGTTTTTACTGGTTTGGGGCAGGGCTTGTCAGTGAACACGTCACCTGCCTGGTGCACAGTAGGTGGCGGTATGCACCTAAGTTGTTTGCGATCCGCCATAACTCAATAGAAGAAGAAGAAGAACCATGAGCTCAGTGCATGTTTCTCCTGACTGTTTGCTTCAAAATCTCATTACTGTGACGAAGTGCTGAAATCAGGTCAGTCTGGTTGATGTAACAGTTTATTGACACATGTTAAGTGCTCAAATTTGATTCCGTTTTTATTGTACTTGCTAGTAAAATAACGTTTTTGTGTGCTCATGTTAACGATAGCTAATGTTTCACCGGAGTGTCAACTGCATCATTTTTGCCCTAAATTATAGCTACAGTACTTTGTAGTTGATCATCCTTTGTTGTTATTTCGGGACTGATTGAATTAGTACCGGTAGTTAATGCCTGTAGCAAACACAGAGAGCCCTCACAGAGAGCTAATGCTGTTAGCAGTTAGCTTTATGCTAGCTTCCTGTTGCATACAGAATAATTTACCGCATGGTTTAATTATTTTTTTTTACTTCGACAGGGATTATTCAAACCAAGGGCTGTTGGTTCTTACAATAATTCCTGGTGATACAGTGAATTTTGCTTATATTCTGTGTTAGTTCATTAAATTATTATTTTCTCTCTTTTTTTTTTTTTTTTGGTCTAACCGCCACATTGGATTTGTGCGCCGAATAGAAGATGAAACAAAATGTGGACCTAACATTTTGAGGGATGACATTGTGGAGACATCAACACCAAGCCTTCTGATGAAACGCCGGCCTGCACTCTTCACTAATAAGCAGGTACACATATTATTCTGATGGTCATTTGCTCTCCAGTTGAACAGCACACTAATTTCTTTTTTTTAATTTTAATTTTTTTATTTGTATGCATTCTAAAGGATTGTGGAAAAGGACCTGCTGCAGGAATTTTATTCTGTCCGTCATGATCACACCACCAGTCTTATGGAAATGAGGGGCAACGTGGCTGAACATTTGGCACAGCTTTTGCAGAAAATGAAGGTAATACTGGGTCAAAACAAATTGTCTGTGTGTCTTTGTTTGTATGTATGAGACTTTTCCCTTCAACATATCGATCAATTTTCTGTCTTACATTCCCTGGATTCCACATTGGATTTGTGCTCCAAACAGAAGACAAAACAAAATGTGGACCTAACATTTTGAGGGATGACATTGTGGAGACATCACCACTGAGCCTTCTGATGAAACGCTGGCCTGCACTCTTCACTAATAAGCAGGTACACATATTATTCTGATGGTCATCCTCCAGTTGAACAGTACACGAATTTCTTTTCTTTTATTTTAATTTTTTTATTTGTATGCATTCTAAAGGATTGTGGGAAAAGACCTGCTGCAGGAATTTTATTCTGTCCGTCATGATCACACCACCAGTCTTATGGAAATGAGGGGCAACGTGGCTGAACATTTGGCACAGCTTTTGCAGAAAATGAAGGTAATACTGGGTCAAAACAAATTGTGTGTCTTTGTTTGTGTGTATGAGACTTTTCCTTTCAACATATCTATCAATTTTCTGTCTTCTATTTTCTGCCAAATAGAAGACAAGACACAATGTGGACCTAACATTTGGAGGGAGGACATTGTGGAGACATCACCACCGAGCCTTTCTGATGAAACGCTGGTCTGCACACTTTACTAATAAGCAGGTACACATAATATTCTAATGGTCATTTGGTCTCCAGTTGAACAGCACACTACTGTAATTTCTTTTTATTTTTTTAATTTGTATGAAATTCTAAAGGATTGTGGTAAAAGACCTGCTGCAAGAATTTTATTCTGTCCTTCATGAGCACACCCTGACTAACCCTGTGTTTATGTGCAGTGACGACTGCGATGGTCCCATATTAAATAATATCATTATATAAAAACAACCAATTTAGAAGTTTTCCTATTTCAGTCAAATAGTGACAAAATGGACCAAGAAGATCTCTCAAATAGTCCTTAGACCAATACAGTACATGTACTGATTTTACAATGTTTATTGTTAGAAAAATTCAAAATGCTTGACCAAGCAGTAGTTATCATTATGTTGGCATAAACTGTATTTGATACAATGCCTGTTTTGTCATGGTGGTCTGTTGTAGTTCAGCAATTTTATTCCCTAATGGTTGTATTTATGGCAATTATTTTTTGTTTATCTTCAGGATGGTGATGAGTTCTTTGGCCAAATGGACGTTGGGACCTTGTTGCTGAATCCTGAAGGTGCCCCCCACCCCCAACATCAGATCTTCACCCGGCGAGCCTGAACATCAGATCTTCACCCGGCGAGCCTGAACATCGTCAATGAGGGTGAAATTTTTTGTGGAAAAGCTCATGACCCTGCCAGAAGCTGTGAGTCTCCTTTTTGGGCTCACATATGAACTCCATGTAAACTACCCAAAGAAAATCAGAAATACTGTACCCTCCTGTTCATTCAACAGGTACTGTACAGTATTTTTTTCTTCTTCCCCATTTGGGAAGTATTGAGTTGAAGCTGAGAATTCAAACAGAAAATTCAACTTGTGTAAAAACGCTGCAGGTGCTCTACTTTTGGTTAGGTGGGGAAAAAATCCTATTTAGCAGTTAGAAGTTTATTGTTTTACTGCTGAAGTTTAGTTTGTAGCCATCTTTCAAATACAAACATAATGTGAACAAGTGTTGTAATGTAACTGTTTCACAGAAACTTTCCTGTTCATCATTACTTGTTTTAAACAATTGTTAGTGCCACAATGCTAGTTATTTTTTTTGTCAAAAAAAGATTCTTTTTAATTTTTTTTATTATTATTATTATTATTTAAATGTTTATTTTTTTAATTTTTTATCATTAAGGCTTCCAAATAAAAGAACTGTACGGACACTTTTTTTTAAAGACAATTTACCTGTCGAAGCCATTGAAGGGTTCCATGTTAGTCTTTTGACCAGATTAATGATGTAAAAATGATAAAGGGTACCTCAGATCATAAGATGTTATGCATGTTCCCCTTTGCACAAGATATTAACATTCTTAATTTCACCTATCAAAGTAAAATGGTTAATTTGGTAAAATGTTTGAAAATACATTTTTGTAAAGGCTTAAATGCAGAATTGTATTGACTTAGCACTTTACTCAGATTTAGTTTTGTACTAAAGTTTAAACTCTTGAACATGGTGAAATGTGTACTCAGATTTACATGTTTAAAATGTTACTATTGCACTATTTTTGCAATAAATTTGTGAAAAATAAATTAAATTGTCATTTTTTTGTGTAAGAAACAACAGGTAGTATACAGACAATTATTGTGTAATGTTAAAAAATCTAATTTATTATTATTATTAGTAGTAGTATTTCTAACTAATAAAGATGAGAAATGAATACTGATAAACATGAGAAACAAATACTGATCATCATGGGTAATGATTACTGATATATATGATTAATGGTTGAGTTAATTACTCGTAAACAATGGTTTTAAAAACTTGAGTTGTTTTAGTACAAGATTATCTTGGACACAAGACTTTATGTAAACAGAGCTTGATTTGTTTAGTTTTTGATTTTGTAAAAACTGGAGATCCCCTCGCAATCGCTTTCCACATTCTGCTTTAGTAATGATTACTAATTTGGGTTTACAGTGCAGTGACCCGCCATTAACCAGCCAATAAAAACAGAGTTTGTAACCAGCCAATAAAAACAGAGCTTGAATTTGAATCAGACAATAAAAACAGAGCTTGAATTTGAATTTCAGCAGAGCAAGGGGGAGCAGAGCCATATATGGCTCTGAAGGGGGGGGGATCAGAATGCTTCGCCTGTTGAAATTTTTTCTAAGTGCAACGTTCTTTTTTTTTCATTTATAGATGGCCTCCCTTCACACCTTATAGCCATCCTCTCACTCCAATATGTATTTTTTTTAATAGAGAGAAAGAAAGAAAAGAGAAAGTGAGACAACAAAACAACAATTATCCACAAAAAGAGCACAAGGCAAACACACCAAACCTCCGTCCACAATCCTGCAAAGCACATGACAGAACACAGCAACGAAACATACAAGCATAAAGACTGATAATATTCATGACCTTGCAGTAGATTTCTATAAATACACATACCCATACCTACAAATATATATACAGTATATCTAAAAAAGCTAAGTCTGGTCCTCTGGACATTCAAATGTCCAGAGGACCAGACTTAGCTTTTTTAGATTTTTCTACCTGGATTATTGAGCATGCATCAGTATATACACTATACATACATATATATTTATATTCATTTATATACCCATCTACATATATCTACATATACATCCCTGCATCCATTTGTGTGTGGTTGTGAGCATGCATAAGTGAATAAGGTTCCTCCAATAGTCTAAGTGCTACGTTCTACAGAAACTGCAGACTGCACCTGCTTCTACATTAATGCAGGAGGTAGGAAATGTGATAACAACCTTAGAAGATCAAATGCCTTTGAGTCAGCTACATGTGACAATGAACATTCTAAAACAAGATGACACCGAATACATAAATGCTTTTTTGGCAGAAAAGCCGGTCACCATGGCTGTTGTAGAATTGTATACGGAGAGATACTCTCTCGCCGGTGTGACAATTCTCCTGCCTGAAAAACAAAAACATTTTTACAAACTGGATGCAATTTCAGTTTGTACACATCCACACATATGTTTGTTTAAACCAAATGACATGCAATGGAGGGATGTGGGTTTGCAAATTAGAACAGCGACTACTTCTACAGACTTCTCTCCCCCACAAAATGAATGGTCTTACAGTCCATCATGCAAAATGTACAGCAAACAGCTTTGTTTGGTTCTGATGTGTGAACCCAGAGTGCATGCTTTCTTTTTATCAGTGGCGGATCTACCATTCAGGCGAAGGAGGCCGTGGCCTGGGGCCGCCAATCAGCAGGGGCCGCCAATGAGCAGGGGCCGCCAATAAGCAGGGACCCCAGCCATCACCTACATCCCTAACATTGCTCCTGCTTGTTAATGTACGTTTAACATAAAAATAATTATAGTTACGATGAAAACTATCTTTAAAAACGCAACAGAAAAAACGGTTGAGTTCTGTTCCCCCCTACTAAAATGGACTATTCCGTCATGCGTCATGACGTCACCCACTAATCCAGGAAGTGCTGTATGCTCGCTGCTGTTTTGTGTGAGAAGGAAGCGGGAGACAGGAGACAGAAAAGCGGAGCTGAAAAACGTAAAAAGCGTCAAAAAACAATAACGTATGTTTCTTCACTACCGAAAGTGACAACCTTTTTTAATGGGTCGAATTCTAAAACTTCATCAACTGCTAATGACGGTCACGAGCGGCAGCGGCCCATTTAAAAGTGTGGCGGAACCGGACATCAGGATCCAGGAGGAAGTTAATGGCGCCGAGGCAGTGACTCAAGAAGATGAAGATAAAGACGAGGATTCAGCAAGATGAGGTACGAGTTTTAGAAATTATTTTGTAGGTTGGGTAAAAGAAATCCTAACAGTAATCAGCTGAGACAACCACTATTTTCACGTTTTCTTTCTGTATCAAAATATTAAAAGATATTCGACCTAAATCTTCTGACTTAAATAGGAGAGAGGGGATTATATATTTTACCTACTTTAGCTCTCTGCCCTGCTTGCTTAGTATACAGTATTATTAAATTATTCGGACTTTACATTGAATAGAATAGATCTAAAATATTCCACAGTTATCTATAAAAAAAAAATTCTCAACCATTTTACAAAATATTTGACTGTTAAAACTTCATCAGACTATCATTGTTTTGTTATTTGGTCCATAGTCCCTCCATTAAATACATTATAAAGCACAACTTATAGCTTTCAGAGTAATGCAAAAATGTGTTTTTTAATAATGACAGGTTTGCTTTGGACAGAAATGCCACTGTAAGTTTAAAACAACAGAATCAAAAGGCTAGGATTGCTAAATTAAAATGTTATCTAAAATATAAAAATTGATATGAATGAAAAGTGACATTCCCTGATGCATGCTCAATAATCCAGGTGGGAAAATCTGTGACATTATTTGAGTCATTTAGTTTACAGTACGTCTTACAGTCTGTGTAAGTTTTAAGGTTTAAAAAGAAGTCAAAACTTTCAGTCTTAATTATGGAAACTTGGATAAATGAGAGCCTTCACATGTGTTAAATGTAATAATGTCTTATTTTTTCTTTTATTTCCTCCAACACTAACATTTGTTGTTTTTTTCAGATGCAGTCTTTAAACATGCATCATTAAAGACCAGAAACAAGACAGAAGACAACTTTCATAGAAGTCCAGCTGAATAATCAAGGTAATTCATGATCACTTAATGCTGTAAAAAGTGTCTCATGCCTGGACATCTTGCTGTTCATATCAAGCCAGTGTGTGAATTCATCTCAAAGTACCACATCTCAACTACACACACTCACTTTTTCACATTGATCTAACAACTGTTCCCTGTTACAGAATATGTAATATAACGTTAAAAGAATTAAAGTTGTGAAAATCTTATAATTTAGGAAAATATATTTCTACTGTATTGCTCACATCTACCCTCTCTATTTGTTTGTGTTTATTTAGTGTTGTTGAATTTTGGTGTAAGACTTGATTTAGAGCCTTTTATTGCAATAATAAAACATCCATCCATCCATTTTCTTCCTCTTATCCGGGGTCGGGTCGCGGGGGTAGCAGCCTAAGTAGGGAGGCCCAGACTTCCCTCTCCCCAGCCACTTGGAGCAGCTCCTCTGGGGGAATCCCAAGGCGTTCCCAGGCCAGCCGAGAAACATAGTCCCTCCAGCGTCCTGGGTCTTCCTCTGGGTCTCCTCCCGGTGGGACATGCCCGGAACACCTCACCAGGGAGGCGTCCAGGAGGCATCCTAACCAGATGCCCGAGCCACCTCAACTGGCTCCTCTCGATGTGGAGAAGCAGCGGCTCTACTCCGAGTCCCTCCCGGATGACTGAGCTTCTCACCCTATCTCTAAGGGAGAGTCCAGCCACCCTGCGGAGAAAACTCATTTCAGCCGCTTGTATCCGAGATCTCGTTCTTTCGGTCACAACCCAAAGCTCATGACCATAGATGAGGGTGGGAACGTAGATCTATCGGTAAATTGAGAGCTTTGCCTTTTGACTCAGCTCCCTCTTCACCACGACAGACCAGTACAGGGCCCCTTTACAAAGGTTTGCCTGGGGCCCCAAAATGTCTAAGTCCGCCACTGCTTTTTATGACAATCAGCCATGGTGCTCCTCTCAGAATGTGATGAGGCAGACCTGAGACATTTACCTAAAACATTGTGGTCTTCAGGGCCTTCAGATGTTGGTTTATTAAATTCCATCCCTCCAGTACAAATAAAGCCGAAATCAGATTGGTGACCAAGGGTCAAACAATATCCACTAAAGCCGGAGGCCGTAAAAGGCATTACACCAGTCATTTCTGATTTATTGAAAGCAGGTGTCATTAAAAAGTGTCCTGACTCTCCCTGTAATACTTCAATTTTTCCAGTTCAAAAGGCCAACAGGGAGGACTGGAGACTTGTCCAGGATCTGAGGGCTGTGAACGAGGCGATACAATCGCCCCGAACGTTCCAGACCCCCACACTTTGCTGAACTCTTTAAATCCAAACAACAAATATTTTACTGTGATTGATCTCAGTAACGCATCTTCAGCGTACCCATTCACACTGACTCACAGTTTTGGTTCACGTTCACTTTTGAAAAAACAAAATACATGTCTACCCGGCTTCCGCAAGGATTCACTGACAGTCCAACAATATTTACACAAGCCATCATGTCATGCTTGTCTAGACTTGTGTTGAGTGAAGGCAGCCAGTTGTTAGTTTACGTGGATGACATTTTAGTTGCATCTCCAACAGAAGAAGCATGCAGACAAGACTCAATCACGTTGCTGCAACATTTAGCACAAACAGGTAGCAAAGTGAGCAGATCCAAGATACAGTGGGTACAGACTGAAATTAGTTATTTGGGACACACTGTCAGCTACTGGAAAACAGATACAGCAGAAAAGAAAACAAGCCATTGCTGACGCACCAAGACCTGAAACAAAGAAGCAAATGATGAGTTTTATCGGTCTCAGTAACTTTTGCAGATATTACATTCCACATTAAGCCGAGTTATCACAACCTTTGCTCTGTCTGATCTATGACACCCCTATGACCTTGACAGACAAAATCACTTGGACTAAGCCCACGAAGCAAGCTCATTCAAACAACTTCTTTGACTCTGCCTGACTATTCAAAGCGTTTTACACTGACTGTTGATTGTAGAAACGGCTTTATGACATCAGTTCTTCTGCAAAGGCATGGAGACAAACTGAAACCTCTTGGTTTTTACTCAAAGAAATTAGACCCTGTGGCTTTAGCCTTGCCACAGTGTGTTCAAGCAGTTTGTGCCGTTGCGATGGCGGTGCAGGTTTCAGCTGACGTAATCTTGTTTCATGAGACTGACCTCCTTGTCCCACATGCTATGGACATGTTGTTGTTGCAAAGCAAAATGAACATCTTGTCCCCAGATCGCCACTTAAGCTACACTGCTCTTTTGTTATCACAAGCCAACATAAACATAAAACGTTGTAATGTCTTAAACCCAGCAAAATTTATTCCTCTCCCTGATGAAGGAACACCTCACAACTGTTTAGAGATGACAGAGCAGGTTCATTTGCCAAGACCTGATTTATCTGACAAACCCCTGACTGACAGTTTAGTTGGGTTTGTGGACGGATCATGTTTCAGGACTGATACTGGACAGACTCAGACTGGTTATGCAATCGTTCAGCTCCCTGACGTTATCATTGAAACAAAGCAGCTGTCCCACCATCACTCAGTGCAGGCTGCAGAAATAATTGCACTCACACACGCGTGCCAGCTGGCTGAGAAACAAAGTGTTACTGTTTACACGGACAGTCAGTATGCTTTCTCTACTCTGTTTTACTTCGCCAAGCAATGGGAAAACAGGGGTATGCTGACATCTGCTGGGAAACCTGTAACCAATGTTCCCTCTAAGCTGTACGCATGCGTAATTGCGCATTGCCCGCACATTCTTAGCGCACAATAAAATCTTTGTGCGCATCCAAATTCAACTGAATGTTGTCAGTATGTCCTATACACCTTGAACGTATCACACACGATCCGGGATCTGAGTGGGTATGGTCAGCCCGCCGGTCCGCCTCAACTTAAAATGATTGATGGACAGCGATTACATCCAATCACATTGAAGCTCATGTTGTTTTGACCAATCACTAACAGGAAGGCAGGTCTTAGAACAGCAAGCATGTGTGTATGCTTCAGAAGCTTCAATATATTCAAAACAGTGCAGCAAGGATTTTATTGAGAGCTTGTAAATTTGAACATATTACACCCATTCTCCATAACCTCCATTGGCTTCCTGTCACCTACAGAATTCAGTACAAAACTGCTCTCATTACACACCAATGCTTACACGGAACTTCACCTGACTATCTAAAGGACATTCTTGCACCATATTCATCCACCCGGTCTCTACGATCACAGAACAGTAATCTACTTCACATTCCACAAACCAAATTAAGGACCATGGGAGACCGGGCATTCTGTGTGGCTGCCCCCCGCCTATGGAACTCCCTCCCTGACTACCTGAGAGCTCCACAGTCACTGGTTGACTTTAATCAAGAATCAAGAATCAAGAAGGTTTATTAACATTGCATCAATTTTCACCAATACAACGTAAATATGTAGTTACAGTCATCCAGGAGAGAGAATGAGTGCAAAAAAGCTGCAGCTCAACAAAGCACATGACATGTTTATCAACACATGATATGTTTATCAACACATGATATACTTATAGCGCGGCCGCTCCCATCTGTCCCCAGATGAAGGTCAAAAGCAGGAAAACAGGCAAAGACACGGGGTTTTACAGCATTGATATTAAAAAAAGATGAATCACATTTTGTCTTCAAGACACCGCGTGATCCAGTAAAAACCATATCAAAAAGCACATTTAGTTACAATAACAAATGGAGAGACGGCAGGCAAGGAGATAGAGTCTGTGAGAAATTTCAGACAAACACAGAGTTCAGCAGATGTGCAGCTGGGCGTTATCTGAGGCTTCACAGAAATCTCTGGGGGGGAGGGGGGCAGCAGGTCTCTTCAGTTCCACACTCCCAGGAGAATGGCTTCCGACTGCCTTTTTTCAAGGACATGTACAGAAGCCAGATAATATTCTTGTTTGTTATCCAATAGACCACAGTGTTCTTTTCCACTGCCGTCATCAAGTCTGCGGTGCTGTTTCATGGCCGAAAAAAATCCAAATATGTGGTTCCGCTCCACTCCGCTCTATGAACCCCCATCTGTCCCTTGATTGATCCGGGGTGGCTGTAAACAAGTCCCAAAACGCACAGCAGGTCCGCGGTGCTCAACCACCGCTCCAAGCGAGCGATTGAGCTCATACAACAGCTGGGATGAGGAGCTCACGGCCCGGTTCAGAGAATTTTGCTGATCAGGTAGTGCCGACAGCGCGCTGATAGCTGCCGAAGCCTCC
Source organism: Garcialebias charrua (assembly GCA_038048925.1). Classification (NCBI taxonomy): domain Eukaryota; kingdom Metazoa; phylum Chordata; class Actinopteri; order Cyprinodontiformes; family Rivulidae; genus Garcialebias; species Garcialebias charrua. Next base: position 22,118 of record JBBPBX010053889.1, read on the forward strand.
CTCAGTTTCCAGTAACAAACAACTCCGCTTACGCCAAAAAACAGAGCAGTTGCTACCAATAATCCAATAATCCACAAATCCTCCACGTCTTCGACACTTAAGACGGTCAGACACATGGGCTGCCACTGACCCCACGAGTCCAGCACGTATCCAGCCGCGTGTGTGTCGGAGGGACAGACAGCTTCTCCTGGCACGGTCCGCTTCGTGGAAAAAATCTTATCCATTGAAGAAACAGCCCAATTTATTAATTCCATATTGGTTCGAGTGAGCGCTGAAGGGTCGCAGACGAGACGAAAAGCAAGCAGGGAGTAGGAAAAACTTAGGGAGGGAAGAGCAGAAAGATATGCGACCTGCCTTGCCGAGTGCTGGAAGAAGATGCTGGAAGAAGAAGATTAAATCAACAAATCTAACGATGTGATTAGCCAGAAATGTAATTTCACACTTAGACTTCAATTTAGGTTGGTCTACCAGAAAATAGACCTTTTATTGAAACTATCACAAAATTACATTAAACATTGGTATCGATATTAGCTCTGATTCTAACTACTATGACAAGAATTCAAATTAAAAACAAACAGACAGTTGGACCTTTCTGTTGGCACATTACTTAAAGTTTACCATGATGAAAATAAACATAAGGAGGAGTTTAAGGAGGAAAGATAAAAGATTGAAAGGAAATGGTTGAATCTTATCTTGAGATGTTTAACCAGAGATAGCACCCTCTGCTCGGTTTCGGCTGGACGTCCGTACCGTGATGAAACGACTTTTACCTTCGTGAAGATGATCCTGTCTCGACTCCGGTAAATTAGTCAAGCCAGACGCGCATGCTGCTGCGTTTTACAGGCGACCCACGTTCATCTTGCCACGGTCTCGAGACCGTCTGCGTCGGCCTCCCAGAGTAATGCCCAGCTCTGGTTTTGTTTCAAGATAACTTCCAGAAAGAGTGTCACCGCTTGGAGCTGTGACACTCGAAGGGGTTCACAGCTGACGTGCTGTTTGAACCTTTGCTGAAGACGTGGGCCCTTGGTGCATGGCCGGGACGTACATCAGCTTGGAGGAAAACGTCCGTGCATCTTCCCTTCTCCCCGAGAACTCATCAGCTCAGCTTCTCCCCGAGAACTGAGTCCCAGCACGGAGACAAAACAAAACCTGCAGGTGTGAAAACAGAGCACTCTCTGTTTGAGCACAGATGAATTGTTTTTAGAACGGACGGGAGACCGAAGATTAAGTTATGTCTAGAATCTAAAAAAGCTAAGTCTGATCCTCTGGACATTCAAAAAATAAAACAAAACAAAGCAAAAAAAATGTAGAAACGTTTCGTCTTTCGTCCGAAAGACTTCCTCAGTCTGAGTTGCTGTGTTCAGCTCAGTCTTATAAATAGCACCCTCCCACAGTGGATCAACCAGTTGGCTGATGACAGCCTGAAACCAGCTGCTCACATGATCAAGGAGGGCCATCAGCCTAACAATGGATCATTAGCACCCTGATGGTTGTTTGCTATTCACAGAGGGCTGAGTGATACTAGCAATAACAGCATTGTAAGAGGGAGACAGTTGAACCCGGAGGCC
>JBBPBX010053891.1:4408-23685 GCA_038048925.1 Garcialebias charrua
TATATATATATATATATATATATATACACTTGTATATATATATAAACAGTGCCTTTTATATCGGTGCATTATTGTGATGGAATGGCCAATGTCCAATATTTAACTTTATCGCTAATATCGGCTGATACCATGCCAGTAATACTGTGGATCTTTAATATTTATCAATCCCTAGACAAACTTGTACATCTAAAAATCATATATAAAACAGCCTCACATTTTACAATAGCCAACAAAAGCCATTTAAAACGTGCTAGTTGTTTTCTGTCTATTCCCCCCACTTCTTAAAAAAAAAAAAGCATTTCAGAGATGTTTAATCAGCACGTTGCTAAATGATAAACATTATTCTCATCAGAATGATCCCAAAGTCACAGGCAAGACTTAAAACTATCTTAATTTCTTTGTATGCCATTGGGCTGGATTGATGGTGATCTCCTGCTGAGCCGAAATTAGCCATAAACTCATTTCCAGTGCCCCGACCTGGATTAGAGAAACTGAAGGGTCATGGAAGAAATGACATTTGTCCTTATTAATATTCAGTAAAACAATATAGGGCGATGCACTTAAAAGTCAAAAGCTCAGTAGGTGGGGACTCATCTAAGCTCTGTTTGCACTTAAAAAGGGAAAAGATCACTCAATTATTACAGGATCTGCAAGAGAACATAAAGATCATTTCAATATATATATGAAAATGCAATTAAAATACTTAGTGTTACCATCCCATACCATACCAACTTTATTTCTAAAGCACTTTATACAACCGTAGGACCAAAGTGCTGTACACAAACATATAATACAGTACAAAAACATAAAATAGAAAGGTCAGGTATAACCTGTATAGTGTTATAGTGTTATAGTATAATATAGTGTTGCTTTCTACCTTAATGTACCTTCTGTAAATAACATCCTGCACAAGTTGTTTAAATCTCTAAAACTGAATGCAAACTTTTTCTTCAAGGGTTCTAAAAAAGTCCACATTATTATATGTTATTTTTTCCCACCTCTCATTCAAACCAACAAATCCAAAGAAGCTCCCGACGTGCCGTTTGCAAACGACGGTAACGCGCGCCGCCTCTTAAATGAGACAACTCAAATGACTGTGAAGCAGATTGCTTCCAGTCGAGTCCCGGCCCGCCACGTGTTTACGACGCCGCATTTTCATTATTAAGGAATCACCGGATGTTTACGCGAGACAGAAGATGGAAAATAAAGAGAAAGGTAGCGAAACAGGGGAAGAGTGCGCGTAGCATGTGGAGGCCATTATTTTTTGGCATGCTCCAAGGCTGGGAGAATTAGAAAATATCATTCTGTCAGGGTGATTTGATAGTGCGATGAAAAATGTCAGAAGTGGAGATGACAAATCATGGTGCTGAGGAGAGAGGACTGGGAGACAGGGGATGTCATTTGTCATGAGTGCCATTTGACTGCACCCCACCTCCTTCCACCCCCTTCCCTCCATCTGCCTTCTCCTCCACCGCTCAACCCCCTCTCCCCCCAACACACACAACACTCCTCAACTTCCTCCTCCGTTGTCTGCCTGTCTCTTCCTTCCTTTTTCTTTTCATTGTAATGATCTATTTGAACACATCCTCATCTTTCTTCATCCTGCCTCTCGTTGTGAGCTCCACTCTCCTCACAAAACGACTGCAGTTTTCCACCTGCTTGCATTAACAACACCACGGCACTCACAACTTTGGAGCAAATTTCCCTAATTCCTGACTCGGTACACGCAGCAACAAAGCATCGTCTTTTGTTTTTTCTTCTACTCGTCACTTTTTCTCATCTTGTTTTCCCCCCACACACACACACACACACACACACACACACACACACACACACACACACACACACACACACACACAGAGTCCTCATTCTACAAGAAATGCCTGTCCCTTGTGAATGGGAAGGATTAGACTGGCATTCAGAGCCAAATGCACACGAGCGCACACACACCCACACACTTTACAGAAATGCATACGTACACGCGTGCACGGTCAAAATGTCAAGCCTGGTGACATTTAAACGTTTTATCTTGAACAGCGTCCGCTTCAGATCTTGAAAAGGAGGTTAGCAAGCGGCACCATAAACATTTAGATCATATAGCTGGCCTTTTTTTACGTTCGATTTAAGAGGCAAAATTACAAAAATAATACAGAGTGTTACTTAGGAAACCTCAAAGGTATTGTGACATGATGTTGGAACTATGCATAAAGTGGCACAACATATATATGTTGTATCATTCAAGTTTGTTTTTACAAGAAAAATGATAAATCAATGAGAATTTGTTTCAAAGTGATTTTAAACTTGGCGCCGTGTTTCGTCACGGGAAATCTGGGTACTTCCACATGCAACGTCATGTGACATAGGAACATGGAGGTCAGTCTGCGGGTGCTATCAGAACGCAGTTTCATTGTCTTCAAGATCGCCTTTTTTTGTATAACATGAAAAATGCCGGTACGTTGTGTCGCATTTGGGTGTTCTAATATCGCCAGTGAACAAGTGAGCCTTTTCACTTTCCCAAAATATGAAATACTTCGTCAAGAATGGACAAAACAATCTCGGAGTCCCCCTCGCTCCCTGAACGGTAAGACTCAAATAAATACAGCTGCAGACCTACATTATAACCAGCTGTTTCTTGTTCATCACTCAAACTAACTTCGGCTTCCCAAACTGAAGACAAATCGCTCAAATCTTCACTTAAAATGCTTAATTCCTCGGTTTCTATATTCTCTACCATTGTTATTTACAAGGTGCGTTCTTTACATTGCGTTATGAAAATGCGTCGGCGTTTGACCCCTCCTTTCTCCACCCAAAAACTGCGACGCACTGCAGAGAAACGTTTATTAAAAAATATTTTTATATATTAATCATTCGAAGCATCTGTGTACAAAAAATCAAAGCTGAGTAGCTCCTCTTTCTAAAGATGTCCATGTTTTAGCATATTGTCACAATACCTTTAACTCTGTTATAACGCAAACATACAAATAAATGATGCAGTAACATTTTCCATCATCTAATCGTTTGCAGTGAAAATTTGGATCACATGGCTGCAAATTGCTTCAAAAATCATCCCTTTGACCTAAATTCATCTTCTTTTGCTACAACCCCCCGATAAAGCCCCATCACCGTAGCCTCAAGGTACTGTTTATGTGTGTTTGTGCGATATAAAGAGAAACAAGACCTTACATGTGTGCACCGACTCAAATGCATGTATCCATATGAGTTTCTATAGGACGTATATGTGCGTTTGGGTATGTCCAAACAGTTTTGCATCCCATGTGAGAAGGCAGAGATGTGGGAGGAGTATAAGGGGTTGGAGGTGGGGGGTGTCACTTCTTTGTTGGGTCTGGCCATCCTCAGTGTAGCGTGGTCTGCAGCGCTGTCCAGAGCCTTAATGCTGGGGTAATTAAGGAACAGCTTCAAGGTTGCATGGACACAAGACAATCCTGGTCTAATGAAGTATCGATCGGCTGCGTTGGGGCCCATGCTAGGGCTAAGGCAAGCTGACATTCATTTAGAGCAGGGCCGTCGCAGCACGGCAAACACGCACACATATACAGCACACATCACAAAAGAAGGCTGATGACAATATAAGAGACTCAGCAGCACTCGGTTTTAATCACACGGGAAACAATGAAGAGCCTCGTTTAGAGCCACTGGGTATATCTGTGTGTGTGTGTGTGTGTGTGTATGTCCGTGCACACATTTGTATTGTCGTGTGTCCCTTCATGTCCGCATCACACTCTGAGAAGCCAATGGAAGGCTCAAAGCAATCTCCCACTGAAAACAGTACTGATTATACCAATGATGATTACGGTGATAATGATTGTCCTGCTATCAGCGCAGTCATTACTGTCCGTTGCATATAAAGAAATGTGTCACACCTTACAATCAATGTCATCTTTTTCCCAACAGAGGGGTAATGACCCAATTCACATTATCACAACCTAATATAGTTATATTTTAATGCTCCCACATTTAGCAAGGTCTGACACCCTCATCCAGTGCAACTGAAGCTCAAACCTGACTAGTTTTAATGACATCTTTGTTCATTTTCCACGCCCAAAATAGGTTCTCCTACTAATGTGCGCTACAGACACACCCGACAGCTGCATGTGGTGCTCAAATTAACACCAATTTTGAAAAAGTTGGGACACTGGTGTAAAAATTTAAACCAAAAATTTGCTAATCTTGTCTTTTTGTTAAATTCACAACAGAACTCAGTAAAATTATTAAATGTTCAAACAAAAAAAATATCTTTTGGGTGGATATGTAAATTGTAAATGGACTATAGTTATGTAGCACCTTTATTTCTTATCCAGATACTCAAAGGATCTTTACAACACAATCTGTGCCTTCATTTACCCATTCATACAGCACTCTACTATTTCAATACAAATACCAATCAATGCTTTATCACGTACACACATGGGCAGTGGTGTAGTCTATCTTTTTGTAGTGGGTATACTGTACTTTGCTTAGAAACCATAATACACCAGCTAGTACAAATGTAATCGTCAATTTATTAAGATTTCCCCCAAAGCACCTCCCTAAGAAGTGGAAGATGGATGGATGGATGGATGGATGGATGGATGGATGTTACATTCATACACACACACACTATCATATGTATTATGTTATTTTCTTTTTAGTTCAAAGTAGACAAAATATGAAAGTTCTTTAGGCTTTAAATGGCTCATGTAAATATGAATGCTTTAAATGAAGTGGGGGCTTTTTACACAATTTGTGTTGTTTGAAAAAAGAAAGAATTCAGTGTAAATGGTAAATGGTAAATGGAGCTTATTTATATAGCGCTTTCTAGCCCCCTATGAGGAGCCCCAAAGTGCTTTACAATACCAGCCATCCACCCATTCATTCACACATTCATACACCGATAGTGGTAGCTGCCTTGCAAGGCGCCATCCAGACATACCGGGAGCAACTCGGGGTTAAGTGTCTTGCCCAGGGACACAACGACACATGGTGGGCGGACGCGGGATTCGAACCTCCAACCTTCTGATCAGGGGTCGACTGCCATTACCACTGTGCCATGGCCGCCCCATAGTGTAAAATAATGACCAAGAATCGTTGTTTAATAAGGGTTTTGCTGTTTATTGCTCTCAAAACTTCAAACTGGTGGCTTCAAATGTTACTAATACTTTTGAAACGTCAAAATATTTTATTTTAAATAACCCTGGCCCTTGTGATGATGCTCTGCGTCACTCCCACTAGCTTCACATAGCTGGAGGTGGAGCGGCTCGCGGTGGCACACGTGCCTGGCGGAATACAAACAGACCCCCCTTCACCCCCCAAAGAAAGAAGAAGAACACCGCTGTTCTCTGAGGGTGTTTATGACACATTTTGCCCCGACATTTCAATATAATGACATGTTCAATTGTCACATATCACTGGACACTTAAGTGGGTATACAGAAATTCCCAAGTTTTTCTAGTGGGTACACGGCGTTTACCAGCGTGTCACGTAGACTACACCGCTGCAGATGGGACACACATTGGAGGCAATGAGGGGTTCAATGTCTTGCCCAGGGACACTTTGGCATGTGACTGCTAGTGGAATCAAACCCCCAACTCTTGCATTGGAGGACGACTAACCACTCTGCCACAGCCGCCCACTGTAACTTTGAATTGTACGGCAGCAACATTTTAAAAAGTTTGAACGGGAACATGAGGCTGTAAAAGTGAGAATTTGAGTTTTCACAAAAAGTCGTTTATTTTTGTCTAACTTGGTATTTTCTCAAACTTCTACAAAGCTTGAACATAACCCTCACTGACCCCGAGTGACCTGGAATGACTGCCTCCTGCAAACATGTATAAATGACTGGTTGTATGTGTGCACGTGAGTGTTTCTTTAGGGTGCACTGTCTCAGTTCCCACCTCGTCCACAGCTTGGTGATTATGTCTCTGATTGACATATGTTTGGATTCACATCTATTGGCCTACTTGTGCACTGATTGAGGACTTGACTTCTCATCTCAGGGCAACTTTATCAAGGCAGTAATGGTCAGACAATCAGACTGACAGGCAGAGACAAAAGAATACAACGCAGAAAGGGAGAGACACTCAGAAAGAATATGAATGATCTTGATTGTAATGGGTATAAGTGCTGTTGCTTTTTTCTTGAAAACATGATGCAAACACCCTGAATCTAACACACACACACACACACACACACACATGCACACACACACACACACACACTTATATATTCCAAAACAAACACCCTGAATCTAACACACACACACACACACACACACACATGCACACACACACACACACACACTTATATATTCCAAAACCAAGCCAAGAAAAACATCTGAGCAAAACTTTGCCATTAAAACATTCATAATTGCACAAAACTGCACAGCTAGCGCTCTTAACTCCCACGACGACAGAGCTACACGTTCAGTGCCTATTATTCCCTGTCCTTGTATTCAAATGTATTTAAATGAGAGATGTTTAGATCCACTTTATGCTGGCAAAACAGTCTATTGTTGGGAGCTGAGTAAAGATGAGGCTCTGCTGTCCAGGTTGCGTCCGCTCTATTGCTACAATTTGGAAAACGCAACCCCACTCTCACCCTCGCAGTCCAAGCAACTTTTAAACCTGTAGTTAAAGCGCTGACTTCACATTACCGTGCCCCCCCACACGCACCCTTCCCTTGATCTAGCAGCGTACTGTGAATTTTTGAACAGCGCCAAAATGCTCTCATTTTAACTGATCGCTCCAATCATATGCAAATGTGGCAGGCAGGTGGGGGGATATCTTTCAGCCGTAATTGGCGGTTCTCTAATGGAGACTTCGGGTGTCAGTTGGAAATATGTTTTAAGCCTTAATGAGTTTTGACGGGTCAGATCAGAAAGTGCCTGGCGTGCAACCGTGTGCACGTGTGCGTGCGCGCATGTGTCTGTGCTGCGGCGCCAAACCCGATGCATTTTTAAACAGCACCAATTACCCCACAGAGTGAGTTTTACTGAAACATTTTTATTGTGCAATATCTGTCTTATATAGAGACATCAACATTCATTAGACTCGCAGTCATCACCAGGTGATGTTCAAGGTAATTTTAAAAAAAAGGGGGGAAAGGGACTCAAAATGGACGCTAAATGCAACTGACGCTGGAGAGTCAAATGTAACCGTTCACGTGATAATCGCATGCGCTCCAACATACAATCTATGTCAGGCATACTACAAAAACTGTAAAGTAAAAGAAGTGAGGTGATCAGAGTGAGTTTCCAAGTTCATGTAGACCATACATAGAGTAAACTGTGGAGCACAATGACTCAAATAGTTCTGCCTGGTTTTGTCCCATAAACAAAATGTCAAGAGCCAAGCTGAGAAAAAAATATCTTGTCACAAAACGTTCAGCAATTATTCATTTTGACTCAACAAAAATGCAGGGATATCGGAATTGTCCCATTAATATGCATGCGTCGCCATCGCTGCAATTTACAAAGCAACTTATCATTTTGCCCGGCAATAAAACTGCAGCAAAGGCAACAGATTGCTCTGACACTCCAAGTGGTTTTAGATTTATTGTGCATAATAAACACATGAGCAGGTTTTGAATGAAATCATCCAATGCATCTATATCTAGTTTTTTCTTCATCTGTAGTGGGTGCATGTATAAACAAATAGCTGAGGAGATGGTGGTACTTCAGCACTCCTGGAGATCATAAATCATGGGAATTATAAATCATGGTTTGTTTGGACTTATAGGGGTTTAGGAGTAAAACTGCTGTCCGGTTTATAGCGCTGTGCATTAATAAGGAGGTGCTCACCTGGGTGGTCGTAAATGAGGAAACGAGGTGTTGGCTGATGACTTGTGTTTGAAGTTTCCAGTGATGACAGAGACTTAAGACATAAGAATGTTACAGTTCTTGGCAAAACTCAGTCAAAGAAACATGTTGGTTTTGTAAACCGTCCATCCATCCATCCATTATTTTCCACTTGTTCCAAAGTCATGTCAGGGGGCAGCAGCTGAGCAGGGAGGCCCACACATCTCATTCTTTCAGTCTCTACCAGAGTTCATGACCAGAGGTGAGGGCAGGAACGTAGACTGACCAGTAAACAGAGAACTTTGTCTTACAGCTCAGCTCCCTCTTCACTACAACGGACCAGTACAGAGTATGCAATACTGCAGACGCTGGGGCTGTGTAATAATATCGATATCACAATATATATATATATCGATTTTTTCTTTCCCAGAAAAAAAATTGATATTCATGTGCAAGTATCGTACCTTTTTTTTTTTTGAATGGCCAGTGGACCAGACTTAGCTTTTTTAGATACCTCTGCATCCCTGGCAGGGTCTATCTACAGGCCTGAAGCTGCTCTGCTAAGATGGTGCATTTGAAGTTAAATGTTCTTCATTACTTGAATTATAGACTGTTTTGGAGAAGTCATATTACTGGTTTACTTACCAAGCACTTAGAGTGATTCCTTCAGATGTTAAGTGTCAAGGTTAAAAAGGTTTCAAACTATTCAGAGCAGGGCACTTGGTGCACTTTATTTACTTTACAAATGCGTGTAAACTACAGTTTTTACTCTAAAAAAGCTAAGTCTGGTCCTCTGGACATTCAAAAAACAAAACAAAACAAAGCAAAAAAATTGTAGAAACGTTTCGTCTTTCGTCCGAAAGTCTGAGCTGCTGTATGTTTTTTGAATGTCCAGAGGACCAGACTTAGCTTTTTTTTTTAATATTTTTCTACCTGGATTATTGAGCATGCATCAGGGTAAAAGAAACATTTTCTCACCACTTCTTTGATTCATTTTGTCCAGCTGTCGACTTTAAAGGGGACCTCAGATGTATTTTTTTAATTTTTATGGTATTTCTGTGGGATATCCAGACCCTATTCCTTCAATTTAATGCACAAAATAATTATTAGATAATCAATTATACCCTTTTTAATTCTGCCATTTTTAACTTTCGTTTTGAACGACCGGTTTCTTGAAGTCCACGCCCTTCAACGATCTGTTCACGCCCTCTGTAACAGCCAGTATCTGTAATGTGTTGTTGTTTTAAAATTAGCTCTTTTTTTATTACTCATTTGACTTACTGTTAGTGTTAGCTTAAGATAACTTACCGAAACCCGTCTGAGCGCGCCGCAGTTTGCTGCTCCTTTTAGCATTAGACCACCCGAATCCGAAGCTAATGTTAGCTTGTTCCTCTTCCGGTTTTCGCCAGCTCCGCTCGTTGCACGCGATGAGATTTTGGGAGTTATCGCTGTTCCAGTGAAGACAACACAAAGTTCACCAAGTGTCTCCCGTAAATTAATCTGTAAGGAGAAGGTCCTCTTGCTGCGAGCCTGCTGCGAGGCTGCTGCAAGGCTGTACAGTTGAAGCTCCGCTCCATCGCGCCGGAAGAGGGTCCCGTCGAACCCGGTCCTTCCGCCTGTGGTCCGCTCGTTTAATTTTTGCCGGCTGCGCGTTGGCAGCGATCGCAAATACACTAAAAATTGAACTAAAACATAAAAATAACAATTATACTTTATTTATAAAGCCATTTAAAAAAACACAGCTGCAACAAAGTGCTGTACACATGAAATTAAGAACATATAAACAAAAGATGAGATGAAATCATGAAAAACAACAGTCATGTGTTTAATACAGAAGTGGGTTGAGCCTAACCAGGGGTTGCTAGGTGAGGGGCTGGACTCAGGTTTGATCTGATTGGCTGGCGGCTTGTGACGTCAATAAATGCAGGAAGTGTGAATCCTGGTGTATTTATCAAAAATAAATAAATCTACTTAGAGTAAATAAACCACTGGGTGCATTTTTTTGGCACAAGGACTGTTTTTTTATGAAGTAAATACCCAAAGTTTAGTAAAAAAACATTAAAAAGTGAATTTTGCATGTGTGGTCCCCTTTAAGTCTGTGTCCATGTCCAACCAGAGCCAGGTATTGTGTAGTTGGTGCTTTTAATCAGTTTTCAGTTAAATTAATTCAATCCAAGTCTATAACAGTCTCAAAATGTCACCAAAATCACTCTGTCCCTCTAAAGTCTTTCAGAAAATCGCAAAAGTGTATTGAATTGTATCGTTTGCTGAATATCGCAATATATATTGTATTGTGAGCAGAATATTGTGTATTGTATCGTATCGTGAGATTATTGTATCACTACAGCCCTAGCAGACGCTGCACCAACCCGTCGGTCAATCTCACGCTTTATTCTTCCTTCACTCGTGAACAAACGCCCGACATACTTGAACTCCTCCACTTGAGGCAGAATCTCACCCTCGACATGAAGAGAGCAATTCACCCATTTCCGAATGAGGACCATGGCCTCAGATGTGGAGGTGCTGGTTCTCATCCCAGCCGCTCCACACTCCGCTGCGAACTGCTCCAGTGAGAGCTGAAGATCACAGCACGATGACACCACGATGAAGATCACAGCACGATGACACCACGATGAAGGTCACAGCACGATGACACCACGATGAAGGTCACAGCACGATGACACCACGATGAAGGTCACAGCACGATGACACCACGATGAAGGTCACAGCACGATGACACCACGATGAAGGTCACAGCACGATGACACCACGATGAAGATCACAGCACGATGACACCACGATGAAGATCACAGCACGATGACACCACGATGAAGGTCACAGCACGATGACACCACGATGAAGATCACAGCACGATGACACCACGATGAAGATCACAGCACGATGACACCACGATGAAGGTCACAGCACGATGACACCACGATGAAGATCACAGCACGATGACACCACGATGAAGGTCACAGCACGATGACACCACGATGAAGATCACAGCACGATGACACCACGATGAAGATCACAGCACGATGACACCACGATGAAGATCACAGCACGATGACGCCAACAGGACCACATCATCTGCAAAGAGCGGAGATGGATCCTGAGACCACTGAACCGGACTCCCTCCACCTCCTGGCTGCACCGAGAAATTCTGTCCATAAAAGTTATGAACAGAATCGGTGACAACGGGCAGTACTGGTGGAGTCCAACTCCCACCCTGAAGGGGTCCGACTTACTACCAGCAATGAGAACCAAACTCGCTCGCTGCTTGTATAAAGACAGAACAGCCCGTAACAACGGGACCCCTGTCCTTGGGTGTCCTGAAAGGCGCTTTTAAATAAAATGATTATTATTATTGTTATTATTATTCCATTCTCACGGAGCACCCCCACCGTGTACCCTGAGGAACATGGTTGAATGCCTTCTCCAAGTCCACAAAACACATGTTGACTGGATAGGCAAACTCCCATGACCCCTCGAGGACCCTAGTGAGGGTAAAGAGCTGGTCCATTGTTCCACAGCCAGGACCAAACCCACATTGTTCCTCCCGGACCCGAGGCTTTGTAAACCGTGGTATTAATACATCCAATGGCACTGTGTTCAGAAAGTTTTAAAACTTTAACACTTTCACCAGTCTTTGGAAACAAATTTAAATTCTCCCAATTACATGTTTGCCATAATTCCAGTCGTGCAGCGCTGTTTTGTAATTTCTTGAGTGAAGAAGATTATCTTCAAAGTTAAAGTATCACTGAAAGCTGCAAAGTAACAATCAAGCCTCTCAGTGCAACTAAAGAGGTAAAGAATGTGTTTAGCTGTCCTTTGCTAAACAAACCTCCACGTCAATTTCTGCCATGTGGAAAAGTAGGACAGCGTAATCCTTTAGCACAAACCCAATCTGGGAGATCTGAAGAGTACGTGATTAATTCTTCCGTATTAATCATGTAATTCTTTCATATAAAACAAAGCTTAAGCCTTATTTGCTAAGATATTTGACCTTGGCAGAGAGTTAAGACATTACAGCTTGGATTTAAAATGCATCTAAAGATTAAAAATGATGGTTGACTATTACTAAGGATTATAAACCCAAGGAAAATTGCTTTTTCATTTTGAAACAAAACTGATTTTCCAAAGGACCTATGGGGTCAGGTGGTGTGTGAGGTGACAACTTGAACTGCAATGGAGCATGTTTTCTCACAGATATGATGGTTAGATGTAAGAAATGTAACAATTCTTTATATCTTTATTTTTTTTATATAATTTGCCCCACACATTTCCCTTTTTTAACCCGACCCCAGAAATTAAAGTAATGCCCTTGTAAGAGAAACCAGATTTGTTCTAAATTTATGCTTCGCTGCTTGAGGCTACGCAGCACCTCAGACACACACAGTTTATTTGATCTCTGCTCGTTGAGGGGAAAAAATCCTTTATGACTATCAAATGTGTCTCACTCTTTCCTCGTGAATCTTGTTTACCGATGCTGCCGTGTGTTTATCTGTGAATGAAAATGACTCTGGAGACACCGTGCACTCCTTTGCCCCAACAACAACACATATTTCTTTCATTTCATGGTCTTTATAGAGAGTGGGGGAAAAAAGTAAAGTGAAAGAACAAGGTCGCTTTCAAAGGCATCGTTTTTATAATTCATGCTGGAGTCAGATGCAGGTCTTCGACTTGAACCAGGGGCCTCGCCAAATGTTTTATTTAAATTCATTGGTCAAACATTCAATATCTTGGGGGTCCTCCAGTAGGAACTCTTGTTTTCTATACAAATAAATACAATCATTAAGAAATCAAAGCAAGCGAGCACATTTCTTCAGAACAAGAAGCACAAAGTTATTTGCTGATAAACACACAAACACTGACGACAACCTGCCTGTGAGCAATTCACTCTTTCAGAATTCAGACTTACAACCCATTTCATGGCTTTCACATCTGTAGAATATAGTCTGACAGTAATTTATACATTTTTTAAAGCTTTTTTTGACTTATTCTGCATATTTTTCTTTTGGGGGGGGGGGTGCCTAAAAAATCAAAATTATTATCTTTAAAACAAATAACGTCTGTCTCTCTCTCTCTCTCTGTGCCAGAATCAAGGTTAGGAACTTACACATGCAAACACTTATTTTAAGTATTGGATCTTATTTCTGTTTTTTATGTTCTGAAGCATTTTGTTTGTTTAACTTAATAAGTTTCTGCTAAATAAATTTCACTTTAAAAGTGCATTAACATCATACTACTGTATTTCAGGGTCTATAAGTGGCACCATAAGTCGCATCAGCCCAAAAATGTCTTGTAATTTGGAAAAATCCATAATAAAGTCTCTTCGCCGTATAAGTCGCACCTATTACGCATCACTGCTGATGCGTCTTGTTTGTTAGGCATCACCGCTGACAACCTGTAAATGTGGGCCGGTGTTGTGCCAAAAATCGATTGGCTGCCAAATGCACAGGAGGACTTTAACAAGAATTTAAAAAGATTAACACTTAAAACAATTATTTGGTTGCTCAAAATTACAGTTAAAGTGTGTCTCAGTCTTTTACTTAATAAATGCACTTTGACGGTCAAATCAGCTGCATTTCAAAAGCAGATTTGTTGAAGTGGGAGCGCGCAGAGGGACGAGTTGCTGTGCATTTCTTCAAAATTTAACAAGCTAACCACCTAAAAACTTTTTTTTTTGCTCGACTTTATAGTAAAGGTGTGTTTCAGTTAAATTTTTACTTAATAAATGCACCTGAATGGTCAAAGTAGCTACGTTTCGCTGGGGCGGTGCAGTGAAATGAAGCTGATTTGATGGTCAGGCGAGCTGGACGAAGGTGGCTCTATGGCAAGTTGAATGTGTCATTAATAGCCGCTTTTACATATTGCATGACGCAATGGCATGCCATACTACTCGAGTGCCAGCGGCGAAAATGTTAGTGTTCAATATTTTCAATTTCAGAATGAATGAAAACGATCATATCTCGGCCCAAAAATGTTTTTTAAATATTGGAAAAGAGCCATAAATATGTTGCTTTAGCGTATAAGTCGCATGATGTGCAAATTAGGCAAAAAGGTGCAACTTATAGGCCGGAAAATACAAGGCTCTTAAAATTAAACATTGCTGTCAGTCTTAAATTTGCACTGAAAGCCAGATTGGCACTGAAGTTTTAATATTTGTGTTCTGATCTTGAGAAGAAGAAAAAGATAATCAAGCTTATTGCAGTTTGCAGTTTTGCATGAAAATAATATATGCAAATAAATGTCACCTGTTTTATGTGCAAGCTGATGCATTTTTTGAAGTGAGGATACACACAATTTAAAATGTGTGTGTCTTGTACTCACTTCAAATAAACCCATCTCAAAAAATGTATATACCTAAACTGTTAATTTTACAGAGAAAGCTTTTGTAGATGCAATAATACTGTATAGTGGAATCAATCAGCTCAAATGTATTGAAGTCCAGTAGACTACAAAAAAGAAATAGACAATTAGGCAATAGACAATCCTGCTCGAAGGACCAAAACATTGGATAAACTATTCTTTTGTTACCTACTTACAAAAAAAGGAGCCACACAAAGACAGGAGATTTTTAACTTAGTTTACATGCAAAAGGGCGGACGCCAGACAGTCATGAAGGCTTAGAGCATCTCTGTGAGAATCTGCAACCGGACAGAGTGCAGGAAGAGTTTGTTATAACGCTTATCATCACGATGACCTCGCGTCTTCGATTCGGAGGCGTCGAGCGCCTGCAGGCTCTTCTCTGAGACGGAAAAAGAACTCTCTGCTCCTCACACTCTTGGTTCAACATTAATTTAACATTAGCAGTGATAAACATCCATAAACATTTACCTAAATTCCCTTGACATATTCTACATTGCAGACTCACATGTCAAAAGTTTGTCTCTAACCTAAATAATGACGAGTTTTTCATTAAGAAAGACGTCTAAAATAAATGATCAGACTGGCTCCAACTCCAGCTTTCAAAGTCGTGTTTCTCTCAGATGTTTAAAGGATGGACGTCTACAGTGAAGAACCTGAGGTGTGCGCTCTGAAGCTGGAGTTGGAGCCAGTCTGATCATTTATTTTAGACGTCTTTCTTAATGAAAAACTCGTCATTATTTAGGTTAGAGACAAACTTTTGACATGTGAGTCTGCAATGTAGAATATGTCAAGGGAATTTAGGTAAATGTTTATGGATGTTTATCACTGCTAATGTTAAATTAATGTTGAACCAAGAGTGTGAGGAGCAGAGAGTTCTTTTTCCGTCTCAGAGAAGAGCCTGCAGGCGCTCGACGCCTCCGAATCGAAGACGCGAGGTCATCGTGATGATAAGCGTTATAACAAACTCTTCCTGCACTCTGTCCGGTTGCAGATTCTCACAGAGATGCTCTAAGCCTTCATGACTGTCTGGCGTCCGCCCTTTTGCATGTAAACTAAGTTAAAAATCTCCTGTCTTTGTGTGGCTCCTTTTTGTAAGTAGGTAACAAAAGAATAGTTTATCCAATGTTTTGGTCCTTCGAGCAGGATTGTCTATTGCCTAATTGTCTATTTCTTTTTTGTAGTCTACTGGACTTCAATACATTTGAGCTGATTGATTCCACTATACAGTATTATTGCATCTACAAAAGCTTTCTCTGTAAAATTAACAGTTTAGGTATATACATTTTTTGAGATGGGTTTATTTGAAGTGAGTACAAGACACACACATTTTAAATTGTGTGTATCCTCACTTCAAAAAATGCATCAGCTTGCACATAAAACAGGTGACATTTATTTGCATATATTATTTTCATGCAAAACTGCAAACTGCAATAAGCTTGATTATCTTTTTCTTCTTCTCAAGATCAGAACACAAATATTAAAACTTCAGTGCCAATCTGGCTTTCAGTGCAAATTTAAGACTGACAGCAATGTTTAATTTTAAGAGCCTTGTATTTTCCGGCCTATAAGTTGCACCTTTTTGCCTAATTTGCACATCATGCGACTTATACGCTAAAGCAACATATTTATGGCTCTTTTCCAATATTTAAAAAACATTTTTGGGCCGAGATATGATCGTTTTCATTCATTCTGAAATTGAAAATATTGAACACTAACATTTTCGCCGCTAGATGGCACTCGAGTAGTAGCCTATGGCATGCCATTGCGTCATGCAATATGTAAAAGCGGCTATTAATGACACATTCAACTTGCCATAGAGCCACCTTCGTCCAGCTCGCCTGACCATCAAATCAGCTTCATTTCACTGCACCGCCCCAGCGAAACGTAGCTACTTTGACCATTCAGGTGCATTTATTAAGTAAAAATTTAACTGAAACACACCTTTACTATAAAGTCGAGCAAAAAAAAAAGTTTTTAGGTGGTTAGCTTGTTAAATTTTGAAGAAATGCACAGCAACTCGTCCCTCTGCGCGCTCCCACTTCAACAAATCTGCTTTTGAAATGCAGCTGATTTGACCGTCAAAGTGCATTTATTAAGTAAAAGACTGAGACACACTTTAACTGTAATTTTGAGCAACCAAATAATTGTTTTAAGTGTTAATCTTTTTAAATTCTTGTTAAAGTCCTCCTGTGCATTTGGCAGCCAATCGATTTTTGGCACAACACCGGCCCACATTTACAGGTTGTCAGCGGTGATGCCTAACAAACAAGACGCATCAGCAGTGATGCGTAATAGGTGCGACTTATACGGCGAAGAGACTTTATTATGGATTTTTCCAAATTACAAGACATTTTTGGGCTGATGCGACTTATGGTGCCACTTATAGACCCTGAAATACAGTAGTATGATGTTAATGCACTTTTAAAGTGAAATTTATTTAGCAGAAACTTATTAAGTTAAACAAACAAAATGCTTCAGAACATAAAAAACAGAAATAAGATCCAATACTTAAAATAAGTGTTTGCATGTGTAAGTTCCTAACCTTGATTCTGGCACAGAGAGAGAGAGAGAGACAGACATTATTTGTTTTAAAGATAATAATTTAGATTTTATAGGCACCCCCCCCCCCCAAAAAAAAAGAAAAATATGCAGAATAAGTCAAAAAAAGCTTTAAAAAATGTATAAATTACTGTCAGACTAAATTCTACAGATGTGAAAGCCATGATGGGTTGTAAGTCTGAATTCTGAAAGAGTGAATTGCTCACAGGCAGGTTGTCGTCAGTGTTTGTGTGTTTATCAGCAAATAACTTTGTGCTTCTTGTTCTGAAGAAATGTGCTCGCTTGCTTTGATTTCTTAATGATTGTATTTATTTGTATAGAAAACAAGAGTTCCTACTGGAGGACCCCCAAGATATTGAATGTTTGACCAATGAATTTAAATAAAACATTTGGCGAGGCCCCTGGTTCAAGTCGAAGACCTGCATCTGACTCCAGCATGAATTATAAAAACGATGCCTTTGAAAGCGACCTTGTTCTTTCACTTTACTTTTTTCCCCCACTCTCTATAAAGACCATGAAATGAAAGAAATATGTGTTGTTGTTGGGGCAAAGGAGTGCACGGTGTCTCCAGAGTCATTTTCATTCACAGATAAACACACGGCAGCATCGGTAAACAAGATTCACGAGGAAAGAGTGAGACACATTTGATAGTCATAAAGGATTTTTTCCCCTCAACGAGCAGAGATCAAATAAACTGTGTGTGTCTGAGGTGCTGCGTAGCCTCAAGCAGCGAAGCATAAATTTAGAACAAATCTGGTTTCTCTTACAAGGGCATTACTTTAATTTCTGGGGTCGGGTTAAAAAAGGGAAATGTGTGGGGCAAATTATATAAAAAAAATAAAGATATAAAGAATTGTTACATTTCTTACATCTAACCATCATATCTGTGAGAAAACATGCTCCATTGCAGTTCAAGTTGTCACCTCACACACCACCTGACCCCATAGGTCCTTTGGAAAATCAGTTTTGTTTCAAAATGAAAAAGCAATTTTCCTTGGGTTTATAATCCTTAGTAATAGTCAACCATCATTTTTAATCTTTAGATGCATTTTAAATCCAAGCTGTAATGTCTTAACTCTCTGCCAAGGTCAAATATCTTAGCAAATAAGGCTTAAGCTTTGTTTTATATGAAAGAATTACATGATTAATACGGAAGAATTAATCACGTACTCTTCAGATCTCCCAGATTGGGTTTGTGCTAAAGGATTACGCTGTCCTACTTTTCCACATGGCAGAAATTGACGTGGAGGTTTGTTTAGCAAAGGACAGCTAAACACATTCTTTACCTCTTTAGTTGCACTGAGAGGCTTGATTGTTACTTTGCAGCTTTCAGTGATACTTTAACTTTGAAGATAATCTTCTTCACTCAAGAAATTACAAAACAGCGCTGCACGACTGGAATTATGGCAAACATGTAATTGGGAGAATTTAAATTTGTTTCCAAAGACTGGTGAAAGTGTTAAAGTTTTAAAACTTTCTGAACACAGTGCCATTGGATGTATTAATACCACGGTTTACAAAGCCTCGGGTCCGGGAGGAACAATGTGGGTTTGGTCCTGGCTGTGGAACACTGGACCAGCTCTTTACCCTCACTAGGGTCCTCGAGGGGTCATGGGAGTTTGCCTATCCAATCAACATGTGTTTTGTGGACTTGGAGAAGGCAACCATGTTCCTCAGGGTACACGGTGGGGGTGCTCCGTGAGAATGGAATAATAATAACAATAATAATAATCATTTTATTTAAAAGCGCCTTTCAGGACACCCAAGGACAGGGGTCCCGTTGTTACGGGCTGTTCTGTCTTTATACAAGCAGCGAGCGAGTTTGGTTCTCATTGCTGGTAGTAAGTCGGACCCCTTCAGGGTGGGAGTTGGACTCCACCAGTACTGCCCGTTGTCACCGATTCTGTTCATAACTTTTATGGACAGAATTTCTCGGTGCAGCCAGGAGGTGGAGGGAGTCCGGTTCAGTGGTCTCAGGATCCATCTCCGCTCTTTGCAGATGATGTGGTCCTGTTGGCGTCATCGTGCTGTGATCTTCATCGTGGTGTCATCGTGCTGTGATCTTCATCGTGGTGTCATCGTGCTGTGATCTTCATCGTGGTGTCATCGTGCTGTGACCTTCATCGTGGTGTCATCGTGCTGTGATCTTCATCGTGGTGTCATCGTGCTGTGACCTTCATCGTGGTGTCATCGTGCTGTGATCTTCATCGTGGTGTCATCGTGCTGTGACCTTCATCGTGGTGTCATCGTGCTGTGATCTTCATCGTGGTGTCATCGTGCTGTGATCTTCATCGTGGTGTCATCGTGCTGTGACCTTCATCGTGGTGTCATCGTGCTGTGATCTTCATCGTGGTGTCATCGTGCTGTGACCTTCATCGTGGTGTCATCGTGCTGTGACCTTCATCGTGGTGTCATCGTGCTGTGACCTTCATCGTGGTGTCATCGTGCTGTGATCTTCATCGTGGTGTCATCGTGCTGTGATCTTCAGCTCTCACTGGAGCAGTTCGCAGCGGAGTGTGGAGCGGCTGGGATGAGAACCAGCACCTCCACA
>JBBPBX010053892.1:8927-23684 GCA_038048925.1 Garcialebias charrua
TATATATATATATTATTTATTATTTACATCATTGTAGGAAATTGACTGCTATGAGCAAGGCCTAGAAAAGAAAAAGCAGAAAGTGTTTATGTACACACATGCATGCCGTGATGCCATTTTTGTAAGTGTGTCTTAATGTGCGAGTCCAAAACAACTCCTGTGGGGGTAAAACTGGCTTCTGTTCACAAAACTGCTTCCTGTCAAAATCCAATTACTTTTCTATTTCCTGCGTGCCCTGTGGTCTCATAGCTGCGTGCTCTGTTCAAATACCACAGTACTTATGCCTCAGAATGTGCACATGCATGAACACACCCACAGACACTGTGTCTGTAACTACACCACATCCATCCATGAAATATTCAATCAGACAGGGATTAGGTGACTTTCTTCAGGGCAGCAGATAATGTTATGAAAACTGGATAACTGGGGCAAAAATAAGTAATGTGAAAAGTACAGAACAAGACAAACAAGAGGAGACAAATGCATACTTAGGATACTTGGATATAACAGAACCAAAATGAGTGATTTCACTATTGCTTCTCAAAATATTTTATATTGATGTTTGAGGTGTGCTTACTACCAATGAAATTAAACTGTTTCTTGAAGGAATGTCATAATTTCAGGAGAATGGGCCCAAGAATGTGGACTGAAACAAGGGGTGTGGATAAAAAAAAAAAAAACTTTATTATGAACACGAGTAAGAGGCTGACTTGGCAGCCAAAAAACCCAATGAGGCACAAGGAATTGCAAGCAGAGCATCTGTAGTTTAAGGTACAAAGCTGGAGTGACTAAATAGGCTGGGAACAATGAAGAGATGGTTGCAGCTGAGACAAGTAGCAATGTGGTGCAGGTGTGGCAGGACAGAGGAGAAGGAACTGGTTCTGCACTGGGAAAATGAACTGCTGGTACTTTGAACGCAGAAAGAGAAGTACTGTACACAAAAGAATCATGAAACAA
Source organism: Garcialebias charrua (assembly GCA_038048925.1). Taxonomy (NCBI): domain Eukaryota; kingdom Metazoa; phylum Chordata; class Actinopteri; order Cyprinodontiformes; family Rivulidae; genus Garcialebias; species Garcialebias charrua. The sequence continues at coordinate 9,885 of JBBPBX010053892.1, forward strand.
CAAGAAGTACGCCACACATGTCCTCAGTCACCGAGGGGTTTGAATAGTGAATGTTTGTAGGTCTTGAAAAGAGGTAAGTGTCGTTTACTATTTGTTGTGGTGTTGCTATCTTGAAATAGTAGAATAAAACAACCTCAGACGTAGCTCAGTTCAATTCTCCATTCTTTATTCTTCTTCTCCTTCTCTTACATCATATCCTGTTCTATCCCTCCTCAGAGGTCCCCCTGCTGTCATTCTTATGCAATAGCAGGACATAACATTTTCCCTTTTCCTGAAACAATTACTTACATGTAACATTTGCACGGTATAATTGACAGCAGAAAACCAAGCTAATCAAATTATCATTTCTGTAAGCCAACAGTAATATGAAAGTTTACGCACTAAACTAAGACAACAGCAATGCCTTAAATGAGTGTCAGCCTTAGAATAAGATTACCAGTTTCACTTTTAACCCTGTGCATTACAGTATGAACATTTAAACTTATTTCTTTACTATATTTTACTTTAGCAGAACAGTAGTAAATTTACTTGTCTTACAGTACACTAATACCATTCTGAACAGGAATAGCTTACATTATTTTTCACTCTAACTTAAAAAACCTGACAACCATCTTGGTGCATTTCTAGATCTCTGACTTCTTCTCAATACAGCAAGCAGTTCATCAGTGTTTCCGGGCAGTGCATATGTATCAATACAGCATCACCGTTTTGTTCTGAACCAAGTAAGGTTTGTTTTGGGAAAGGTGCAAGTTTTGAAGCATTCCACTTGCGTCCATCACTTAGTAAGAAAGTGTTTGGTCCAACTTTCTTTATGACAGTCCGTGGTTCTGTAAATCTGGAAGATCCTTTGAAAATGTGGTCAGGTCTACGAACACGAACAGTGTCGCCCACTTTGGTTGTTGGTACTTTAGCTCTCATTTTCTTGTCTGTGTATTCTTTCATTTTGTTTTGCTTTTGTTTCACCCTCTTTTGTATTTGGGCTTGTGTTTTGCTCTTCAGTTCTACTGGGAGTATGTTTAACTCGGTGCGCATCTTTCTGTTTCTCAGTAGTTCAAATGGAGTTACTCCGGTGGTTGCATGGGGAGTAGCTCGGCAGTTGTGCAGGAATTCAGTTACAGCTTCCTTCCATGAGCTGTGACTTCTTTCAGATGTTTGTATGCACTCCTCAAAGGTTCAGTATGTAATTTCTGGAACACACTGGAACTTGGGAAATTTTTTAACAGAGACATATTTCTGGTCCCTCCCCCTCAGAGCCACATATGGCTCTGAGGGGGAGGGACCAGAAACTTACCCCTTGCTCTGCTGAAATTCAAATTCAAGCTCTGTTTTTATTGGCTGATTCAAATTCAAGCTCTGTTTTTATTGGCTGGTTACAAACTCTGTTTTTATTGGCTGGTTAACGGCGGGTCACTGTGGCTTTTTAGAAATGCTTTTAGAGAAGCAAGGGGACAATAGTTTTTTTCAGAGATTACTTGTCTAAAATCAGTATGTCAGGAGGTAGTGACAGAGTGAAGAAATATGTTAAAAATATATTGTTAGAAAAGTTGCATACAGCTCCTTTAAGCACTCTGTTGAATCTTTCCACAGCACCATTTGCTTTAGGGTAGTATACACTGGACCTTAAGTGCTGTATCTGTCTCTCTGTCAGAAAAGTACTAAATGCATGAGAGGTAAACTGACTACTGTACCATTATCTGAGACAAGGTACATCGGATTACCCTCCCTACTGAACACAGTGTTTAAGAACCGAATTATAACATCTGTAGTAACAGTAGAAGTGAATGAAACCTCAGGCCATTTGCTGTAGTAGTCTGTAAGAACAATAGCATAACGGCAGTCCCATGTAGCATTTTCAAATGGACCTGTAATGTCTATTGCAACTTTTTCCCATGGTTTACTAGGAAATTCAACAGGAGTAAGTGGAGCATGAGAAGTTATTGCAACCTTATCACTGAACTGGCAATTAACACAGGAAGCAATGACAGAATGTACAAATCGGTCCAGTCCTGGCCACAAGAAAAGTTCACGCAGTCTCTGCTTGGTACAGACAATGCCTTGATGTCCTGCATGTGCCAAATCAACAACACTGGCACGCAATGAAGCAGGAACAACTAGACGATCTGTCAATCTCAGTACTAGTGAACCGTGGACTGACAACTCATGTCGTATCTGAAAGTATGGAGCAAGGTTCTCTGAAAGACCTTGTTTAACTTTGGGCCAACCATTTTCAATCTGGTTGCGCAATAGTGACAATTCTGGACAGGTTTCACTAGCAGTAGTAAACTCTGGAAGAGAAATAGCACTCAGGGACTCTTTAAAAACAGCAGCAATCATGTCAGGTTCCTCCGTTGCCTCGTCTCCAGCCGGTAATGGTAGTCGAGACAAACAGTCAGCCATGACATTTTGATGTCCTGGGCGGTAAGTGATGTCATACGTGAAGCAGAGAAGTCGAGCAGACCATCTGGCAATCCTCAATCCAGCACGGCCAGAACCTTTAGAAGTGAGTAAGGTGGTAAGTGCTTGGTGGTCTGTACGAAGGACAAAGCGACGACCCCAAAGGTAGGTTCTCCACCTTTCCACTGCCCAAACGCAGGCAAGAGCTTCATGTTCGACCGTGGAATAATTGCGTTCAGCAGAAGAAAGAGTTCTGGATACAAAAGCGACAACTCTCTCACTTTGATCTGGATGTAGCTGAGTTAACACTGCGCCCAGACCATAATCTGAAGCATCAGTGGTAACGTAGATTGGCAACTCAGGGTGATACAGAGCTAAGGCAGGACAATTTACTATCAGGTCCTTCAGTGAAGTGAAGCTAGACTGGGCTTCTGTTGTCTACTTGAAAGTTAAATCTGCGCAATCTCTGAGCACCGCACGTAGTGGCTCAACAACTGTTGCAAAGCCTGGAATGAACTTACTGTACCATGATGCAAGACCAAGGAAAGACCTGAGGAGACATGGCATGTGGAGCTGGAGCATGAATCACAGCAGCGACTCTATCCTGATGTGGTTGAAGACCTTCTTTCGAAATGGTGTGACCCAGATAGGTTAGTGAAGACTGACTGAATTTACATTTGTGCATGTTCAATGTAAGTCCAGCGTCAGATAGGGCTTGAAGCACTCTCCGTAAATGTTTATCATGGTCTTCTTGTGTGGCACCAAAGCAAATTATGTCATCCAGGTACACTTGTACACCTAGCAAACCTGCGAGAATGATTGACATCATTTTTTGAAACGCTGATGGGGCAGAAGCTAAACCAAAAGGAACTCTGCAGAAACGAAAAAGTCCATCATGGGTGATAAATGCTGTAATATCACGACTTTCAGGATGCAGAGGCATTTGGTGGTAGGCAGAAGCTAAATCAATCGTAGAAAAAACAGTAGCTCCTCTGAGGTTTGAGAACAGTTCATCTATGTTCGGCAATGGATGACAATCAGCAACAATAGCCTTATTTGGCTCCCGCAAATCCACACATATGCGAGGCTTTCCTCCATCTCTTCTTTGTGTCACGACTATGGGAGAAACCCAAGGAGAAGCATCAATAAGTTCAATGATGCCCTTCTCCTGGAGATCCTTGAGCTTTTCTGAAACAGCTTGTCTTACTGAAAATGGAAGTCTCCTGAGTTTTTGTTGTACTGGAACAGCATTTGGCAACATCTGTACTTTATGTATGAAGTTTTTAGCATAGCCAACTTCCCGAACTGACATTCCTGAAGAATGATCTGAAGCAGTCTCTGTTACAGCTGGTTGAACCATAGAAGTAGGAGAAGTAGCAGTAGTAACAATTTGTCGTCCCTCAAGTTTCATTCGTAATGCCTGGAACAAATCCAAACCCAGAAGAGCAGAACCTGACTCAACAACGATAAGAGTACCTTCAGTAGAATGACCATCATGAGAAATAGTAGCTTTTAAACACCCTTTCACAGAAATGTTCTCTTTTGCATAGGTAACAAGAGCAAATATAGGTTCAGTTAGTGTACAGTCATAAAAATAGGTGTGGTAGATCTCTTCTGGTATAATGGACACTGATGAGCCTGTATCCACAATCAGCTCAACATCTGCACCTCGTCCATTAACAGTAACTTGAACTGTGCAGAGGATCTTGTCTTGCACTGCATTATTCATGTAAAGAACTGTGGGCTCATTAACGACGACTTCACGTACCCCCTTTTGAGTCGAACGGCATACACGTGAAAAATGTCCCACTTTACCGCACTTGTTGCATGTTGTTTTAGCAGCAGGGCATGAAGGTTTGTTAGCAAGATGGTCGAAGGATCCACAGCAGAAGCAGGAACGGCGAGTAGCAGCAGCAACCTGAGTCGTGGAAGGGGCAGAGTCCCGCGGCCTCCTCCTCTCGTCCCAGCGGCGGCTTGGCTTTGGCTGCTTTTGTACGGCCCTCACAGGAGCGGAAGCGCTAGCAGCGGTAGCATCAGAAAGGACGTTAGCATCTCTTAATCCACTTTCAATTTGCAACGCCAACGTAGTAGCTTTAGCAAGTGTTAGGTCCGGTTCAAGTAATAATCTGTCTCTGATGAGAGTATTAGCAACACGCTCAATCAGTTGATCACGTAGCATTTGTTCCTCCATGTTTCCAAAATCACATGTAGCAGCTAACTCCCGCAGAGAAGCTAAAAATTGTTGTACCGTCTCATCCGGCCTCTGTGTACGTTGTCGAAACTTGTGACGTTCAGCGATGACATTCACCTTCGGGACAAAATGTTCTTTAAGGGCAGTAATAGCAGTAGCAAACGTGTCCCCAGTATTCGGCAGGCTGTAGAAAAGTCTTTGGCCTTCTGTACCCAGAGCATGAAGTAGAACCGCGCGCTTTCTGGCATCAGGCCAGTCATCTCCCGATGCAGCTATCACCAACATGTAGTTGTCGAGCATCTTTAGCCATGTTAGAAACGGTATCGCCGGTACCCCTGGGCATGGCATGAATGGAGCAGGTAAAGGCACAGAAAGAGCCATCCTCGTCGCCAATGTTGTGGTGTTGCTAACTTGAAATAGTAGAATCAGACAACCTCAAACGTAGCTCAGTTCAATTCTCCATTCTTTCTTCTTCTTCTTCTTCTTCTTCTTCTTCTCTTACATCATATCCTATTCTATTCCTCCTCAGAGGTCCCCCTGCTGTCATTCTTATGCAATAGCAGGACATAACAATCACATAACTAAGTTTATTTACCGATGCTACGTTGCTCGATGCCCCGTTTAGCACCGCTAGCGGGCTCACGAGTACCTCCACGTTTAGCCCCTGCTAACAAGGAGGCTCTCTGACCAGCACAGCCCAGGAAGAGGAATTTCAGCTCACCTGTTCAGCTACGCTAACTGGTAGTTTTGCTATGCCCACAACGAGAACATTGTGACGCTGAGAGCTTATCCACCTATGAGGCTATGGATGACTCTCGGACGTTAACCATGTCAGGGCCCAAGGGACCCTGGTGGGGTGGCTAACAAGGAGGCTCTCTGACCAGCACAGCCCAGGAAGAGGAATTTCAGCTCACCTGTTCAGCTACGCTAACTGGTAGTTTTGCTATGCCCACAACGAGAACATTGTGACGCTGAGAGCTTATCCACCTATGAGGCTATGGATGACTCTCGGACGTTAACCATGTCAGGGCCCAAGGGACCCTGGTGGGGTGGACAAGGACGAGCGGCCTCTGTGCTGCAGGCCCACCAGGCAGAAAAGCTGCAGGAGCTGTAGGGGGCCACCAACAAAAGGAAAAGAAAAGCCACTTCTCTGTGCAGAAGTCACGGGCCACCCCAGTACTTCTCCTGCGGTGCAGACAGAAACCAGAGGCCCGCATGACCCTGAGATGCCCCTGCACCATTACAGGCGCTTTCACTCACAGAGGGAGAGAAAATGCCAAACTTTTACCACCAGTACCTGTGTTAGAGGAGCACAGACTAGTTGGTTCTGAACGTTTAAACACACAAGAACACTCAGACGCTTGTGTAATAAAGAGAAATTGCCGTCCACACACAACAATAAAGTCTCAGACTACTGAGTACTTCCTGGTCCCAAAATGGGAACAGGGCTTGAGGCCCATCTTGGACCTCCGGGATATGAACAGAGGAAGAAAGACGTGCAAACCCAGGATGTTGACAATTAGACGAGCCATCTGCTCGTTTTAATCGAGAGATTACTTCTGCACGGTGGATCGGAAAGACGGTTTCCTCCACGTGAACATCCTGCCCTGCCACAGAAAATATCTCCGCTCTGCCTTCAGGGGCTCCGCGTCAGAGTTTTTTGGCAGTACCTTTTGACCTGAAAACCGCATCCCGGGCATTCACGAAATGCCTGGACGCGGCCCTGACCCCGCTGAGGGATTAAAAGGTCAGAGTTCTGAATTATTTAGACAATCTGCCCATTCCTGGACACAGCAGACATCCCAGATTACCGTATTTCTGGGAGTACAGCTCAACTCAACACTTTACAGGGCAAGGCTCTCAGAGGCATGGGTTTCAGCTCTCCACCTCTGCCTAGCACGTTCCAGGTAGGCCAGAGAGTGCCTCTCAGGCTGTGCCAGAGTCTCTCGGACCTGTTGGCAGCAGCTATTGTCTGTGTGCCCCGGACCCTACTAAGAATACGCCCTTTGCAGATATGGATCAACAAACAAATGTTTCCTGCAGAAAAGCAATCTGAAACATCCCAGACTACCGTGTTTTTAGGCGTACGGATCGACACCATGTCGTACAGAGCACGACTTTCGGAGGAGCGTATTTCTTCGATACGCCGCTGTCTGGCACATTTTCAACTGGGCCAGAGAGGGTCCTTCAAGCTCTGCCAGCGCATCTTTGGGCCTGCTGGTAGCAGCCATTCCCTGCATGCCACAGGCACTATTAAAAATGCGTGCTCTGCAAATATGGCTAAACAAACAAACACGTCCTGCCCCCCCTCAGGCGTGCAGAGAGGATTCTGATCAGCTCAGAGTGTCTGACCGCCTCAAAGGGAGGATGGGAAGCAGTCTGCAGAAACCAGAACGCCTAAGGCCTCTGGAAACAATGGGAAGCAAGATTACACATCAACTTCCTAGATTTGAAGGCTGTTTACCTGTCAATGAAACACTTTTTCAAGAAAAAAAGGGGCTGATTGCAGGACAGCATGTCCTGGTAAAGTCAGATAGACAGTAAGGGACAAGGTCCTGACCCCTCCTCGGTCTGACACACAGTCTGACACACAAGCAACTCACGTGGTGCAGCCCCAGAATACTGTCCCTGAGGGTGACATACGTCCCAGGCGAGACAAACCACGGGGCAGACGCCCTCTCAAGAGGACCGCTGTTAGCCTCAGAATGGCGGCTGAACCCATGGGTCGTGGACCAGATCTGGTCACGATAATTAATAATAATAATAATTAATTCAATTTATAACGCACTTTTCATTACTGAAAATCTCAAAGTGCTACACATATATTGAATGCTACACACATTCATAAACCGGTGGCGGCAGACTACCATGCAAGGTGCTTTCCAGTCCTACCGGGAGCAACTCAGGGTTAAGTGTCTTGCCCAAGGACACAACGACACATGGTGCGGGTCCTGGGAGTCGAACTGCCGACTTTCCGATCGGGAGACGACTGCCATTACCACTACACCACGGCGCCCTTACGATACGGGCGGGCAGCAGTCGATCTGTTCGACTGCAAAACCAGCACGCACTGCGCTCTGTGCTTCTCTCTGAAGGAAACAGACGCGCCACTGGGAACAGATGCCCTGGCCCACAGCTGGCCAGCAGGGGCGCTATATTACGCGTTTCCCCTCAGCCCTCTGATCAGGTGACATTGGAACGTGGACGCAAGGGAGTTCTTTCCCTGATATCAATAGCCCCCAGATGGCCACAGAAACCGTGGTTCCCAGAGATAATCTCACTGTTGTCAGGAACACCGTGGCAGCTGCTCCCCCACAGGGACCTGTTGACTCAGGTACACGGGCAGCTCTTTCACCCATGTCCAGAACTGGGGCAGCTCTCAGCCTGGCCGCTGAGAGGAACAGGCTGGTGGCCTCTGGCCTTCCCAGCAGCGTCATAAACACGATACAAGGAGCCAGAGAACAGTCAACTCAGACTCTCTACGCTCATAAATGGCGTGTTTTTTGAGGCTTGGTGTCTGGAGAGGAATATTATTTTATATTCCTGTGACTTGGTCCAACTCCTCACATTTTTACAGGACCTGCTGGAGGAAGGCTGCTCATTTTCCACCATTAAGGTGTTTTTTTCAGCCATCTTGGCATGCCACGAAGACTGGAGGGGTAAAAACACCCGGTGCTCACCATCTCATGATACGTTTCATGAAGGGCGTACTGAGGAAAAGACCCCCAGCAGGACTTTGGCCCCTGATTGGGACCTACAGTTAGTCCTGGATGCTCTTTAGCCGTTTTCGCATTACACGACCCTCAACGGCACAGCCCGTCCCGCCCCACCTTCTAACCCGGGTTCGTCATGGTCGCATTTGCCTTTTCCGCCCAGGGTCCGCCCTCGTTTTGGAACCATCTCCACCGTGGTTCTGATCGGGCCGGGCTCCCGGGCCCAGTTTGACGTCATGTACTGCTCACATTTGATTCGTTGTTTGCAGCAGGGGTGGGGACTGCTGCGTGCAGGGGCGGGACTGATGCGTGTTGTTGAGTCATCAGCTCGTTCTAACAACAACCTCAGCGCGAGCTGAATCTCGTTAAAATTTAACTACAGAAACGACTAAAAAATATTTGTTAGCTGAATATATACATTAGTGTTTCTGAGTTGAATGTTTGTTAATAACTGATTACAAATCAGCTTATTTTACACGTGCGTAGCAAGGATTTTCTGAGGGGCGATCTGTTAAAAGACAGAGTGGACCTGCAAAATGCAAGTTGCCCAGTAGGTCACTGCTTTAAGCATTGGGTTGGCGCGCAGATCCTTTTCTCAAAAGCTGGTTCGAATCTCACTCGGTACGGTTAAAACTTATTTTACGTTTTATTGGATAAAAATATGAGGACTGAGATTTTAAAAAAGGAGTTTGTGAAACTCCTTTTTTTATCCAATAAAAGACAAACGTAAAATAAGTTTTAACCGTACCGAGTGAGATTCGAACCAGCTTTTGAGAAAAGGATCTGCACGCCAACCCAATGCTTAAAGCAGTGACCTACTGGGCAACTTGCATTTTGTAGGTCCACTCTGTCTTTTAACAGATCGCCCCTCAGAAAATCCTTGCTACGCACGTGTAAAATAAGCTGATTTGTAATCAGTTATTAACAAACATTAAACTCAGAAACACTAATATATATATTCAGCTAACAAATATATTTTAGCGGCGTCCCTTGTCTTTCCACACACACACCAAGCGCGCACACAAGAACACCCCACCCACTTCAAGAGAACTCTCCACCCACTTCAAGGCTTGCTCTCCGCATAATGCGTAATGAGCGGGGGCGGGTCAGGCCGGGCTCTGGGCCAACCAGGGACGAGCCGGACTGAGGAGGGCCGTGCAGTGCGAAAACGGCTATAGTGGGCCAACGGGGTCGGCTGATGGGGGAGGGGGCGGGCCCCAGAAACCATATTATCACCAGCAAACTGGTTGGCCCACTACGTGAGTGTGCTGCTTGTGGGACTGAGTTTGTTGTGGCTCCTCGGACTGATGAAGTCCTTTGGATGAAGGACAAAACGTAAAAAAAAAAAAAAATGTCCAGATGACCTGACTTTGTTGGATATCAATGTAACATTTTAGTAATTAATACAAACATGAGTAGTAATATGGAAAGTAAAAGGAGAGCAAAGTAATCCTGCTTTACCTGTTAATTTAAACACATTTAAATAAATTCACTTGTCTTTGCCTGTCTTCTGTTCAGCCATTTCAATACTTACCTTCTCACCACACACACCTTTTGGATCCTTCTGTTGACTTTGCCAAAAGTTAATCTGAACTATTTTGGCAAGCAGCTGAGACACCCAGACACCGTTGTTGATCAAGTTGTATGAATGTTATCTGGCATGCCGGACCTTGTCTGAACAGTCCTCAGAGTTAGGCAGCAGTTTGCACTATAGCAGTAAAATAAAATGACATTTGCTAGACACTTCATTTGATACAGTTGATCACAGACTATTGACAAACATCCTGGAACACTCTGGTCTATCAAAACTTGCAGTCTCCTGGTTCACCAACTACCTAACTGACAGAACGCAGTCTGTTCATGTAGCCGGATCCTCCTCTACTTTCTTAGATGTTGTGAAAGGGGTGCCACAGGGTTCTGTCTTGGGTCCCATTCTTTTCTCTCTATACATCAACGATCTTTGCAGTGATCTGTCAAATGCTTCCCACCATTATTACGCAGATGACACCATCATCTATTGCTGTTCTTCCTCCCTCAGCCAAGCTTTCACCTCTCTTCAGGATGCTTTTAATATTATTCAGTCACGGCTGCAAAAACTTAGACTGGTCCTAAATGCCGACAAAAGCAAGTTCATGGTTCTTGCCAACAGAAAGCTGCAACCAGAGAACCCACCTCAAATTGGAACCCAAGAGGGAAAACAAATAGAAATGGTCTCCACCTACAAATATCTAGGTTTCAACATTGACACTGAACTGTCTTTTAAAACCCACATCTCCAAAATGGCCACTAAACTCAAACTGAAGCTAGGTTTCTTCTTCAGAAACAAATCCTGCTTCTCATGCAAAGCCAGGAGAACATTAGTAGCTGCAACATTCATGCCAATACTAGATTATGGTGACGTGCTGTACATGAGTGCTGCATCAAAATACCTACAGTCCTTAGACTCCATTTACCACGGTGCCCTTCGGTTCATTACTGACTCCAGTTATCGCACTCATCACTGTGAGCTTTACGTAAAATCTGGCTGGTCATCTCTCAGCACTCGCAGATACACTCACTGGATATCCTTCATCTACAAGACCCTCCTAAACCTGGTCCCGTCATACCTCACCTCCTTAATACAAACATCACACAGTCAATACTCCCTGCGCTCTAACGATTTAGTCCTCCTGTCAGTTCCTCCTGTCAGAACTGAACTAGGAAAAAGAGCGTTCAGCTTCGCCGTCCCCTCAGCCTGGAACAACTTACAGAAAGATCTGAAACTATCAACATTCATCTCTCCTGGATCCTTTATGTCAACCGTAGTAGAAAATGTCATCAAGAAACTTGACCATTGCAGATGTTTCTAACCACTACTTATCCAATATACATGTCATTGTTGGTTTTTTTGTCTGCTTGTTTTGTATATAATGTATATAGAAATCTGTCATATCCTGTTGGTTTTGAACTGTCAACATCTGTTTACTGTGATTGTAGTTTTCTTTACTGTATTTTCTTTTGATAAGTGCAAATGCCTATTGCCAATGTGACGTGTGCTGCTGACCACTTGACCAGGTCACCCTTGTAAAAGAGATCTCGATCTCAATGGGCTCTACCTGGTTAAATAAAGGTGATTGATTGATTGACTTCTTTCCTCAGTGAGGTCTGGTAGTTTGGTCCTTGATCTATGTTGAACTGGACTGGAGGTTATTACACAGATGGACTTCAAGTTCTTGATCTGCTCCAAGCCAGGACCAGCAGGCCAGACTGTCATGCTCCGCCAAGATCCTTTGTTTCCGGTCTGGCCTTAGTTTCTGGCATGTAAAGCTGTGTGTTTATAGCTGACCTCATTGAAGTCGGTCATGAGATGCTTTATTTTAAGTTTGCCCTCATGTGTGTAGTGAAGGAAGGTGAAATGTGGGGTTAAAGTTGATCCACCCCGTTATGACTCTGAGCTGGCCAGGGAGGTAGTCACCGAGCTATAATGGTCGTCGTGCATAGGAAAGTGCCAGCATTGCACCACAAGAGTGTAATGTATGGGTGATGTGTAGCATTTGTGGCCAGCTCCCTGCAGAATTAAAAAGTATAAATGACCAGCAAAAGAGAAATTTAACATTTACACTCAGCAGCTTGGTCTGTATTTAAAACGGCAGGTATTTAGATGGCTTAGTTAAAAGATCTTGGCAAGTTGAACTGTCTAACAATAGTTTTAAAATATTTTTGAAGGAAAATTTATTCATATTTCTGCACAAAAATGCCAAGTTAAGTCATACCTCTGTTTTTACATTCGATACTTTTCACTTTTGTGAAATGACTGTGAAGACGAGTCTTGTCTTTAAGTTCCCTCTGACCATTCATACATCGGTCACTAAGCTGGTCATATCTGCAAACGCATATATTTATATATTTATTTATTTCAGAAATAAAGGGAGCTTTGCAAAACCCAATATGACTGTAAAGTGGAGCTCAACTGTGGAACACTATGCATTAAATATTTTGGACTTCTTTCTTATAGCTCTTTCAAAACATGACAAAGGAGCTTTTTTTTTTGTTTTTGTTTTTTTAAGTGATTCTCTTTGTGGTTAATAATAATAATAATAATGAATTCAATTTATAATGCACTTTTCATTAATAAAAATCTCAAAGTGCTAAGGGTTAACTAAATTATTCAACTGATCGCAAAGTTACTGTGTGACCTTATTGATCTTCTCATCAGTAATGGAGCTGTTTGTTGTTGTTTAGGCTTTTTTTCAATCCTGAGGCTGAGTGGTCGCACAGACTATCATCACATCACAAATATAAGCCACAAAGCCAGCCTAACTTTCACATGTTGTCAATTACTGCTCTGTAACCATGTTTAGGAGCTCAAAGATGCAACAGCGGTGAGTTGGCTTCAACCCCAACCCCATGCTGCCCTGGTTTATTGCTGGGTTTCAGATGACGTAGCAGTGACGTCACAGAATGCAGATGCGGGGCAAGAAGTAAACGCAGCCGTTTCCTTCTGTTGCTGATTCAGCATCAACATGCCTAAATTCTGTGCCGTTTACGGTTGTTGCAACCGCTCTAATCGAGAGATAGATAAAAGTTATTTTCGTGTTCCGAAAGTAGTATGCTACAAGGGGATTAATTTAAAAAAACTTACAGAAAAAAGACGACAAACGTGGATTACAACCTACGGCTAAAAACAGGAGGTGCAGAAACTGACGAGAGTCTGCAGCGACCACTTTGTTACAGGTAAGGGTCGTATCGTTTAAATCATATTTTCAGATATTTTATTGGACAGTAACTAGAAAGACAGGTAAGATATGTTATGCCCTAGCTTGTGTAGTGGTTCAACACTTGGTTGTTCCCAGAAAAAATCCGATTAGAATGCTAATGTTGTTAGCGGTTAGCTTAGTGCTAGGAAAGGCATTTACGTGTTTTACTTTAAAGTGGTGTCTTATATTTAGGTTGTCCGAGTGCAGCAGGTGATGTACATTCCCAAGACTGGGCCCCCACTGTTAACCTGGGGTACCAAAGAAGTAACGAGTGGCCACAAACAGAAGCATCCCTCCGGCGCAGGGAAAGAGCTAAGGCCTGGAAGCTTCTCTGCACTGAGGAGGCCAACAGTCTGGAAGATGAGCTCTGTGAAGAAAGCTTACCAGCCCCTGAAAACGAACGATTCAAAGGTAAAATAATAATAAATAAAAATACTATTTATTTATTTATAGAATTTCTGAACGTAATTTTTAATAATTAAATATTTGCAGATGCAGAATGCCAGACGGATCTAAGCATGGTTGACCTCACAAAGCTGGAGGATGCAGTGAAAGGCTACACAACTGAGATCTGCGACCTTAAGGAAAAAGTCTCAGTGACTAAATTTACTCCTGAAACCTTCCAGAACAACGATAAAACAAAGTTTTATACGGGACTGCCCAACTTTTTAGTTTTGATGCAAATTTTTCAGCTCTGTGAACCTTATACATCAGCATGTCATCACTGTCAGCACTCTCCAAATTTGAGCAATTTATTATGATACTT